>CM052093.1:8387529-8399215 GCA_028453745.1 Agapostemon virescens | reverse complement strand
GATTTTTGTCACTAGATGTTGTTTGGTGTCGTATATCGGACAATACTACTCAGATGGCGTCATACTGACGTTCGTTTGAGAAGTGATGTTTCAGTCTACAATTTTCATGAACACAGTTTTGTATGTCGTCGATCGTCCTAAAAGTAATATTAGTATAAAAATGAGTGAAACTTCTGAAAAAATTCGCTATGTTTTGCAATTTCACTACGAAAAAGGGAAAAACGCTGCACAAGCCCGGGAAAAAATTTGTGGTGTTTACAGTCAGGTTGTTTTATCAAATGCAACAGCATGTAGATGATTTGCTCGCTTCCGTTCTGGAAATTTCAATATTAAAGATGCACCTCGCTCTGGTGGAGCAATCACCGAAAAAGTCGATGAAATAATGCAAATGGTTGCGCAAAATCGGCATATGAGCAGTCATGAGATTGCTAGGGAACTAAACATTCGCCGTTCAACCGTTTTAGATCATTTGCAGAAGGCTAGATAGAAACAGAAGTTCGATGTTTGGGTGCCTCATGATTTAACAGAGAAAAATTTGATGGATCGAGTTTCCATCTGCGAATCATTGCTCAAACTTAGTGAAATTGGACCATTTTTGAGCTTGTCTGGGAAGTTTCGCGCCATCAGATTATGGTTTGTTACGGTCTCTGCAAAACTACCTTGATGATAAAAAATTGGATTCAAAAAGGACTGTGAAAATCACTTGGTCAAGTTTTCAGCCGATGAACGATAGTTCTATTCCGATGGAATTACGGCTCTACCCCAAAAAATGGCAAAAGTTCATAGATAATAATGGGCAATATATACTTGATTAAAATTCATTTTGAATAGAAATATCATTTAATCAAAAAATTACAAAAATCTCTAAATACTTTTGCGACTATCCAATATTTTAATACTTTGACTGCCATGTCACCCACATGTGGGTGACAGAATTATTTGTCCATGTTTAAAAGTATATTTTTACATTAATACATTCCCTGCACTCAATTTAGTGGATGTCTGGAGAATACAAGAAGGTTGAAAGTGACCATTTGTCATACATTTCGTATTTTGACATTGTTGCTTTATTAAATAAATTAATTTTGGTTTTGTGGAATTTTTGACGGTGTCAGTTCGGCAGTTAAAGTGTTAAGGAACTATTCTCCGAAAATTTGTATGATAGTAAGAGTAGCAATTTTCAGTTCGATCCGTACAAGCTGCAGCAGAAAAATGAGCTTAGTATAAAAATTGGCGCCCTGGTCGCAGCAATGTTCCAGATTCTAATAGTCAATAAAACGAATGCCAGGAAGTTGAATAAAGAAAGAATCGTACGGCACGAGTTCCCGTCTAAACAGGGTTTCGCGAAGTGAATAAGTTACGATAATGTCGAGCGGAATACGGCGTAGACGGCGCGTCGGGAATCCTGCGTCCAAACGAAATAATGACTCAAAAAGTCGAAGTCGGTTACGAAAGAGCATTCTATATTAGTTCGTGTGAACGTAATACGAGTTTCTTCTAAAAAAAGAACTTGAACGTACATAGCTGCGCTCGACCACGTTAGAACGTTACAAAGTGGCCTACCGTCCACTAGCATCGTAATGCCATCGTACCCGCTCCCTTTACGTAATACGATCACACGGATGATCCTCGTCGTCGTCGTCGTCGTCGGCGTCGTCGTCGTCGTCGTCGTCGTCGTCGTTGTCGCCGCCATCGTGGTCGTGGTCGTCATCCGCAGACTGTTACCCCGCGGTGGAAATTATGTGGAGTGGTATTCAAATTATAATGCGCCCAGATAGTCTCGCGTCACACACCCCATTCCCGCCATTTATCGGCACGTTACATTGTAACGGCCGTTCATAATGGAGGTTCTCTGCTCTAACAACATGGCCGCGTCATTGTCCGTTTTCCACGACTTTCCTCCGCTCCGTCTCTCTCGTCCCGTCCCGGTCTCGGTCCTGGCTCGTCTCGTCTCGTCTCGTCTCGTCGCCAGCTGGCCGCATCGACTGCACTGTGCACGCTGCTGCAGCCGCGGTATTAGATGCACAAACAATGGTCAGGCTCGAGTTACTCTTCCGTGGACGTCCAACTACGAGAACGACGTGATTTTACCACTAGACCACCAGACGGGTCAAAATGACCCATTTCAATGTTTTTATTTCACGATCGCTGATATCGTCAGCCCGCTTTTGTTTGCAATTGCCAAGTAAATTCAATTGCCCGCGGATACGTTCCAATAATACTGTCCCTGGCAAAAATTATTCGGTTGAACGAATCAAGTGTCTATGAATGGAATTGTTCATACTTTCAATGTGGAAAATGTTCTCGCGAATACGGAGAGCGAATGCAATGATAAAACTTCTTATGTGGAAAGGAAGTATTAGTGTGGAGATTGATACGTCCGATGGAATGAAATATCTGTTTAATGGAGGGTTTAACCCGTTGTCCTACAACAACGAGTCAGACTCGTGATCAAGATTTCGAACTGAATCTTCTAAACGTGTATTTCCTTAATTTTCTTTAAACGGAAATAACATAAATGAGAGGAAATGAAACATGTACAATGTGACTGATCCAGATAAAAAGAAATATGTCTCGATTTTGGAACTAAAATTGCTTGGAGTGCAAATGGTCGATGTTGTTCCAAAATTGAATCCGTTCTTATGAAATATTTTCTTAATATATGTATCATATTCATATTTAATTTACAATTACATACACGATTTTGTTCAATTGAATATATTCGATTAAAATTGTGAATATAATTGTTAAAACAATTGTTCGAACTACATAAATTTTAAAGACGATTCAAGACTTTTTTATTAATTTTTCAATGACGAAGGTATAATGATTTCTCATGAGGTCGTTGTTTAGAAGATAATCGTCAAGATTCTTGAAAATTCTTATCTATGAGATTCTTATCTATAGTAAGAATTGTCAATAGCAATGAGTAACTTCCTTGGTCATAAATGTACGGTGGAATTTATACACTTATAGCAAAAGTAAAAATTATAATAAGAATTAAGCAGGATAGAAATTTAAAAAATTATTGTTTTGCATAAAAGAGAAAATTTTGCAAGAAATAAAGTTCGATTCAAAGGTATTAATACATTAATATTGACTTCACTACTAAATAAAAATTATAGTAAATTTTCTTATGAAGGTGGTAATCAAGATTGCAAAACTATTTCCTGAACACTTGAAGATGGTCGAATCCTTTGTAAGAAAATAAATATATTCATTTTCATATGAATATTTTCTATATATATACCAAGTTTTATCATTGCGTTTATCATTAAGAAAAATATTTTCCACGAGAAATTATGACACGAGACATTCAATTTGTTTAAGCGAATACTTTTTGCGAACGACTTTAGTCGCGTTAAGTTTTAACAAATGCACTCACGTCATTTTTAAACGAGATTAACCATTTAGTGGTCTATTAGGCACTCGGATACCCATTATTTGTTTTTCCATTAACAATTTTTGATATGCTCATGCAAAATTCCAGAATTATTAACACTTTGACTGCCACGTCACTCATATATGGGTGACAGAATTGTTTGTCCATGTTTCCAAATAAATTTTTACATTAATATATTCGTCACACTAAATTTAGTTGAGATCTGGAGAATAGAAGAAGGTTGAAGGATAACTTTGTGTCATACATTTTAAGTTTTCAATTGATGCTTCGTTAAAAAAATTACTTTGATTTTGTGGGATTTTTGAGGTTGTTGGTTGGGCAGATAAAGTGTTAACTGTTCACTTGTTTATATGTATTGCAAAGTCCCGTATGAGCTAGTTTTAACGTAAAATGATAAGTAGTAGAGCGTAGAACACTGTAGGGTTCGATAAAGTTTAATAAACGCGGTAACTTAATTTCTTTTGAACCAACAGCTTCGAGTTCCGCGATTCGTTAATTTCTTCGTATAGGCATATTGCGTTCGTTTGAGCTAATTACGCGTCTGGCAGTAATTAGGTTTTAATGTAATTAACTGTCTCCTGCACGTGTCCATGATACAAACGTGCACGTATGATTTAAGAAGGACGGTGTTAAATCCCAAACTAAGAGGATGTTCAGCTTCTTATAGCTTAATACGTTCGCGACAAGCATCCCGTACGTGCGGCGATCACGATTTTCTGTATCACGCGATGAAAATCAAATTAATTTTCTGTTTGTCGTTGTTCATAATCCCAACGCGCAGCATGGTATTCGGAGAATTTGTAACTTTTCTTCGACAATATCTTTGTCCGCATTCTACAAGAGGATACGCTACGTATAAAACATTGTAACTGTGAAGATTATTCAGTCACGAACGTGTTCAAATTTTGGTTAAACAATTAACCCTCTGCACTCGAAGCTGTTCTAACTAGAAAACCAAAGCATATCTTTTGACGTAGGATAGTTTCTTTTTGCATGAACTATTCCACTTTATGTATTATATGGGGGTTTTTTACTGTTGCTCGTCTTTACAACAGTTAAATTTTGATCAATTCCTTACATATGTATATAGATAGCGATGTCAAAATCGTTTTAACCCTTAACGCTCCGATGGTTCCTCTGAGGAGACATTAAAAATTGCCATACTATTATTTGAAGCAGCTTTTGTATCACTATATTTGTGTTTGAGAAGTCAGTAAAAATTCAAGTGTTGTACGTACGAGTTATAGTGATAAATTTTATACGCACAAAGGGAAATGAACCCTGAAAAATGAAACTATTCAAGGTAAACAAAATTTTTCGATTTTAAAATTAAAATTGCTCGGAGTGCTAAGGGTTAACACAGTCCGCTTAAATCCGCTGGAATCACTAAATTTTGTCAACACTAATTACGAAAATGTAGTGAAAATGATTAACATAAAGCTGTAATCAAGCGATGACTATTCTTATGTGCAAATATCGTTTGTAGAAGAAGAACTCTTTTTTATGTTTTTCATAATGTCTTATTTAATATTATTCGCATGATTTTCTACAAATATTGAAATACAATTGACATTTCTTTATTCTTTCTTTATTTTCTGTGCACGAAAGGAAATGAACCAAATACATTGGAACTATTGTACATTAAAACTATCTCGATGTTGGAATTAAAATTGCTTAGAGTGCTAAAGGTTGAATAATAGTTTAGCAATTTTTCGTGACGCTTGAGACTCGCCACTCGAGTGCTAAGGGTTAAATTGTGAAACGACGATTACAACAGAATAGTAATTTAATTGATCCGGTGAAACATGATTCGGAAAGATTAACAACAATAGATTGAAACAGAACATTGAAAAAGTTAGTAGAATTTTCATTGAAGTAACTACACTAGTTGGTCCAGTCAATAACATGACATGACGTAGCAAGCAGGACGCTTGAGGACCTCCACATCCGACCACGTGACTCATTATGCATGCAAGTCATACTTCTCACCTCGGTCGACCAAATGCTATCGTTGCAATTGATGACATGTGTCACTATACAGGGTTTTCCAAATTCGACAGTCGATCGAATGTAATTCGTTTTACGAGTGAAAATAGAAGATGTGTAAACACTGAAATAATGCAAATGCGAGTAAAAATACATTTAAACTCGTTCTATAATGATGCTGTTACTCTATCTAAAAAATGCACGTAAAAGTATGAATAATTCCAATGAATTACATCCTAAACTTGTTGTTCGCCTATTTTTATTTTATTGAGTGCATCGTCGAATACTATTTCATTTATATCGTACAAATATATCGTATTTCTGACAGCTTTTTATCGAAGCATTGAAACTGTTGTTTTACAGTTAGAGAATACAAGAACACCGTTTGAAAGGAGCATTCATCGTAACATACATATGTCTATTTCAGCAGAAGAAAATGGTCAATCAAAGTCTTTCAATTTTCTGACATGTTTATTGCAGTCTGGAAATAAAATAGAATTGTACACAATCGAAAATTCGTTTCACCATAGACAGATGAATGACATAATTGTTCTCCAACTTTCAATTGTCACGCGATAAACGTGTGATGCCTTTCGTTCTTTCGCCGTAGAAGTGAACCAAATAATTGACGTATTCTATCAATTATAAATTAGATTGCAACTAAACTGTCTTGCTAGCCTTTGGCATATAGACAAACATAAAAGTATTGAGAAATTTTTGTCACTAGATGTTGTTTGGTGTCGTATATCGGTCAACATTAATCAGATTGCATCATACGAGTTTTATGTATTTGCGACAAAAATTGATAAATGAAGAATTTAAGCATACTAAAACGTTACTTCCAACGTATTAAAAGCATTAAGAATGGAAATGAATGTCTGCGAAATTCCTGTCGGTTGCAAGTGAGGCAGTAAATGTTTATTTCGCATATAAATCCATCCAGCAATAAGACAATCGAAGATATTCGTAAAATTTACGATTTTCATTACGACGTTTGTAAGAATGCAACTGGAAATATACTTGAAATGACGTTCAAAAAATTGAAAATAATATTAACCCTTAGCACTTGAATGGAGCCTCTGAGGTGCCACTAAAAGTTGCCATACTATTATTTAAACAACTTTTACATCGCTAGGTTTGCAGTTAAGAAATTGATAAAAATTTGAATGTTCTAAGTACGACTAAGAGTAATTAATTTTATATGTACGAAAGGAAATAAACTATATGCAGTGGAGCTATTATAGGTAAAAATAGTGTTTCGAGTTTGGAATGGAATCGCTTCGAGTGCAAAGAGTTAAAAGATATGGTAAAAAATGTTTTCTATTATTTTTATAAAATATTGTGAAACGGTGGCTTTAAATTCTCGGATACCTTGCGTCCACGAAACATTAGTGAATCCTACCTTCTTGTAATTCTTGTTCACAGAATCGACAATGATATTATTGAAATATTGGATAGTCGGTAAAGTACGGAGAGATTTTTGTCACTAGATGTTGTTTGGTGTCGTATATCGGACAATACTGCTCAGATGGCATCATACTGACGTTCGTTTGAGAAGTGACGTTTCAGTCTACAATTTTCATGAACACAATTTTGTATGTCGTTGATCGTGACAAAAGTAATATTACATTGTAATATTATACTGCACAACCCCGGGAAAAAATTTGTGGTGTTTACAGTCAGGATGTTTTATCGGACGCTTTACAGGATGCTTTACAAGAGCACGTAAATGATTTGCCCGCTTCCGTTCTACAAATTTCGATATTAAAGATGCACCTCGCTCTGTTCGAGCAATCACTGAAAAAGTCGATGAAATAATGCAAATGGTTGCGCAACATCGGCATATAAGCAGTCATGAGATTGCTAGGGAACTAAACATTCGCCGTTCAACCGTTTTGGATCATTTGCAGAAGACTAGATAGAAAAAGAAGTTCGATGTTTGGGTGCCTCATGATTTAACAGAGAAAAATTTAATGGATCGAGTTTCCATCTGCGAATGATTGCTCGAACGTAATGAAATTGGACCATTTTTGAGCTTGTCTGAGAAGTTTTGCGCCATCAGATTGTGGTTTGTTACGGTCTCTGCAAAACTACCTTGATGATAAAAAGTTGGATTCAAAAAGGACTGTGAAAATCACTTGGCCAAGTTTTAGTCGATAAACCACAGAAGTGCTATTCCGATGGGATTATGGCTCCACCCCAAAAATGGCAAAAGGTCACAGATAATAATGGCCAATATATACTTGAATAGAATTCATTTTGAATAAAAGAAACATTTCATCAAAAAATGACAAAAATCTCTCAATACTCTACCGACTATCCAATATTTCCATGCATGTTTGGAAGATAGATCTTTTCCTTTAAATTATACACCAGTGGACTTTTTTGCTATTTACTGTTGCATATGCCACCGTATTATTATTATTAAAACGTTAAATAAGCCAGGTGTGCCTGACGGGTCTCTTTTTGTCGCGAATTGCATTGAAAGCCAGCGAAGAGTACAAAGTCGACACGCGAGACAGGTAATTGTCGAAAATTTAAAATCGATTAGCAAGGTGAATGACTCCGCTTGTTCAGTCGAAATAAACGTCGGCCGTCGACATCAGGTGAAATTCGAAGCAGCATATCCAAATATTATGTTTTGTAAATTCGTCCTGCGGAGAACAGTGTGTATAGTAGCTACCCAATGCAGGTCACTGGGTCGTAGCTGAAATTTTCAAGATAAACAGCGCGGCGGATTGCATTTTTTAAAATTCATGTCTCAATCCGTTTCCATCCGCGTAAACCGCCGTGAAGATTTCACGTGCAGCACTCGGCCGAGACAAAAAATCCTCGAATTGCGATGCCTCCTAGTTTGAGTGGGTTCTAAGGATAGCATAACGGCTTCTGCGGGAAATCCAATCAATTTTTTAATGTTTACAATCTGTGTTTAATGTAATTATTTCCACGTTGAACTTTCGTATCTATTTATACATGAACCGCCCTCGCCTCGCGACTACGATTCTTCTAAAAATCACCGGTATCTAAATTTATACGGTCTGCTCGTCGTGTTAACGTATTAACGAATCGGCGGGACGGAGGAGGAGCAGTAAACGAGAAAAAGCATGCGGCAAACCCGTTGAAAACGCGGCGTAAAGACCGCAAGAAGCACGATCGTTCGGTGATGCTTTCATCGGAACTGCGGAACCGGCGCATCGAAGTCTCCATTTTCCATAGAGAGACGTATCAAAAGAATTTTCGCTCGTTTTAACGAGTTTCTTGATTTTACATCCCGTTTGTTTTGAAAAGTACACGGAATCCACACGCGTGTATACGCGTCCACACGCAAGCGCACATACACACACTCTCGTGCACACGCACACACGCGCATACGTCGTAACGAACCCTTGCTTTTAACGTTATTTTAATTTGCCGCGAATATTTTTATGCATCCGCTGCGGAACGAATCAACAAATCTACCTCGGTGATTTCGTAAATCATATTCACATTAATAATTGCATAATGTAAATATCGTTTACATGAGTTTGCAGCGGATACCAAAAATTTCCTATCAGTTACGCTGTATAATTGATTGCAGCTTATTGATATTTACCAACTAGAACAATTCTCCGAAAAACAGATTTATTAATAATTAACAATTTTAATTTGGGTTCGATCAAAAATTGTTGGCTACGATATTTAATATTTTCATTTCATATTTTCATTACATATGATACTATACATACACGCATTATATATCATTTTGGTCATTCAACGGCTTAATCAGGAAAATACAAATCGAATTATACTTGTTTTGGATACTATGCTTCATACGACGACAGTAATTAACCATTTTAATTTGATTTTGGTCGAAAATTTTTGGTTATGATATTGAATATTTTCATTTCATTACATATGATACTATACATACACGCATTATACATCATTTTGGTCATTCAACGGCGTAATCAGGAAAATACAAATCGAATTACACTTGTTTTGGATGCTATGCTTCATACGACGACAGTAATTAACAATTTTAATTTGATTTTGGTCGAAAATTTTTGGTTATGATATTGAATATTTTCATTTCATACATATGATACTATACATACGCGCATTATACATAATTTTGGTCATTCAACGGTTTAATCAGGGAAATACAAATCTAATCATATTTGTTTTGGATACTGTGTTTCATACGACGACAGTAATTAACAATTTTAATTTGATTTTGATCGAAAATTTTTGGCTATGATATTGAATATTTTCATTTTATACATATGATACTATACATACACGCATTATACATCATTTTGGTCATTCAACGGCGTAATCAGAAAAATACAAATCGACTTATATTTGTGTTGGATACTATGCATCACACGACTACAGAGCGTTAAATCAAAATCGTTTAAGAAATTAATTGTCTTGTGACTATGGAATTATTTCTCGGTATCGCGAAGCATTATAATTTTAGAGAAATACAGGGTTGGTTAACGTATTTTATGAACGCTGAAAATGATGAGCAGTCTACGTTCATGCGTTTGGAAATGGAATTGCAGGCTGCATAATGTTAGACCGACACATGGCTGACACGATTTTCTGACGTGGACAGCGTCGCGAGACTTCCGGATATGAAAACTACATAGCTGCTACGAGATTGATCCGTTGTCGTTCCTCCGGCGTGATTACTAAGTCCGTGCGAGTTATTTTGAGATAATCAATAGAAGCACCTTTGTTCTCACCCCGTAGAAGTCGGACATTTACCCGAGTCATTCGAGTTATATCCCTTCTTTGTGAGGGAGCTCGGCGTGTTCCGTGGTTTTCATTCTGCTATTATTTTTTTTTTTCACACACAATCAACTGTTCAATTTCCATTTTTATTCATCTTCCAGTGCATTTATGTAAAACGAAATGTACAGCACGGCGCAACGTTCCAGAGAAACGATAACTTAAAAGTTTTATTATTTGCGATCGTATTATTTATCGATTTATTATGTCCGTATAGTAATTCAACTGATCGGTTGTTAAAGAAAATTAATTGGTAGACTGCAAAGTATACAGTGTGATGCTTCACGCTATTTTCTATGTTCTTTATGCAACTGAACCGATGAAACACCGAACGAAGCGTTAGAGATTTCAGTAAATACAGACTTTCATGCACAGACACGCATGGATCGATATCTAATATTAGATAGAACTCTTTGTTCACGGAAAAAAGCACAGTTCTCTTGTTCCGAGAGTGCATTCTCACGATAGTTAATCTCCATATATTATTTCGAAATGCAGAAACGTCTAATAATTGAACGTTCGTCGAATCGCCGATAAAATAAGCGTATCAGCTCAGCTATTTTATAACGCGCGTCTTTCGCCCAGCGTGCTGTATCGCCGTGGAGCTTGTGATACGACAATGTGGATAAAAGTGGAAGCCTTTTTTATACTCCATTTTTCTCATAAAACGAGTAACAAAGCTATTCTAAACGCCCTGTATATTTCGCGAATAATTAAAATAGCGCGAACTCCATTCTTCGCAAAGATTGCGCTATACTCGATGCTGAATTTAAACTGCGTTACATTCAATGGTAATGCTGTCCGTGTAATAATTTCCATTGTCTGTTTAAATAATCATGGAAAAAGTCGTTGTAGAAAATCCCGTTCGCTCTACACGCGCCCAGTTGTGTAGATTGATAACGAACGCATTTTAACGTTAGCATACCGCGGTTAAACTTAGCGCAGGGTGCGCACAAACGGATTCGCAAGTGCTAAAATTCCTCGAAGACATTTGGTATCCGAAAATATTGGAGAGATTTTTGTCACTAGATGTTGTTTGGTGTCGTATATCGGACAATACTACTCAGATGGCGTCATACTGACGTTCGTTTGAGAAGTGACGTTTCAGTCTACAATTTTCATGAACACAGTTTTCTATGTCGTCGATCGTGCCAAAAGTAATATTAGTATAAAAATGAGTGAAACTTCTGAAAAAATTCGCTTCGTTTCGCAATTTCACTACGAAAAAGGGAAAAACGCTGCACAAGCCCAGACAAAATTTGTGGTGTTTACAATCAGGATGCTGTATCAAATGCAACAGCACGTAGATGATTTGCTCGGTTCCGTTCTGGAAATTTTGATATTAAAGATGCACCTCGCTCTGGTCGAGCAATCGCTGAAAAAGTCGATGAAATAATGCAAATGGTTGCGCAAAATCGGCATATAAGCAGTCATGAGGTTGCTAGGGAACTAAACATTCGCCGTTCAACCGTTTTATATCATTTGCAGAAGGCTAGATAGAAAAAGAAGTTCGATGTTTGGGTA
>CM052093.1:8334503-8381257 GCA_028453745.1 Agapostemon virescens | reverse complement strand
TCGATGTTTGGGTACCTCATGATTTAACAGAGAAAAATTTGATGGATCGATTTTCCATCTGCGAATCATTGCTCAAACGTACTGAAATTGGACCATTTTTGAGCTTGTCTAGAAAGTTTTGCGCCATCAGATTATGGTTTGTTACGGTCTCTGCAAAACTACCTTGATGATAAAAAGTTGGATCAAAAAGGACTGTGAAAATCACTTGGACAAGTTTTTGTCGATAAACCACAGAAGTTGTATTCCGATGGGATTATGGCTCTACCCCAAAAAATGGCAGAAGGACATAGATAATAATGGGCAATATATATTTGAATAAAATTCATTTTGAATAAAAGAAAACATCTAATCAAATGATGACAAAAATGTCTGAACACGCGATGATTCTCTTGAAAATGATTATCCGAATAATTCAGCTTTTGTACGCTGCTGTAGCGAGTCTTTTATTCATAATGACACTGGTTAAGGGATCCTGCGTAAAGAAAACGACGCGACATATTTTTGCCTCGTCGGATCGGATCGAAAGAAGTTTCCGACAAGGAACAATAATCGTGCGAGAGATGTTCCTCGCGAAAGTTCGCGATCGAATCGCGATTACGCAATGTTCAGTATCAATATCGCCGCATGCTGATGCTCGCATACCAACTTCCCATGGAAACGCAGCGTATCGTGGCGGCGAGTCGAAAGAGACGTTAATACGAACATTCATATATATTTTTTTTCTCTCTGGTCTCCTTCTTCGTTTTTCTCGTGCAACAGACCTGCTCGGGAGAAATAAAGCGTGAGAGCTGCCGCGTAGCAAGGTGTGGGCGGATTAGGTATGTAGATATGTGAGAATCGAGGAGTCGTGGGCGAATAGACGGCGCAACATTGATTGCGATTTTACATCGGAGACTTATAATGCTTCGCGATAATTCTCCGATTCGACGATACCTAAATGACATTGTCCTGTGTCAGGACTGCATTGTTCGTATTTCCTGAATGTTCGCGTTCGCGAATTCTGAAAACGGGACCACTTTTAATGGCTGCACTTATGCTTTGTTTGCTGAATTAATTCGAGCTAATGTAACAAACTTGTTGGTACAGCTAGCATTTTTAAAAATTTATTTTGTCCTTGTTGGTCACGCGACAGCTACATGCTATTGACGTATTTGTAAAATGCAGTATTGTTGAATTTACTTTTTTGGTTACCCAATTCACGATAATGAAGCCAACTTGTTAGTACAACTGTGATTTTAACAAATTTATTTTGTTCTTGTTAATCGTACGATAGTTAAATGCTATCGACATATCCTGAAACTGCAACATTGTCGAATTTTCTTTGTTGCTTCACGATAATCTTACAAATTTGTTAATACAACCGCCATTTTTATAAATTTATTTTGTCCTTATTAGTCACGCGATAGTTAAACGCTACCGTTATATGTTGAAACTGTAACATTGCCAAATTAAGTTGTTCGTCTAATTGATTCAGAGCAATCCACCATATTCGTTAACATAGATACAATTTTTAAAAACTTACCTTGATAGTTATTTTTCTTATATTATCATGGTTTCGGTAGCATTAAAACAAATTAATGTACTGAATTAATAAATTAATGTAAAGTATCCAAATTAACGAAGGTCTATATGACCGGGTTGTTTTTAAAAATATATTTTGTACATTCTTTCACACTTAAGTTAAATTGATGTAATAAATATCAGTACTGCAACGTATAATTGTTATTTACGATACTCTGGTTCGTTAGAATACCTGGATGTGAACAATTTTTAATTTTTTTTATTGCTGTACGCGATATATTTCCTCCTAATTGAATTATGTTTTTTTTTTATATCAAAATTAATATGTCCTTCGTTAAGGAAAATTAAACGCAACGAGGTAGATTCATTACACGCGTTACTGTTCTCCGTATTGTCATTTGTTGCAACATAGGATTAATATTACAGTCGTAAATTACGATATTTAAAGCTTAACTCCGACACATTGATTGAAAGATTCATTTGCAATACAGTCATTATAGCGTTCTATGCATACAATACATCTTTACCTGCAGGTATCGATATTGCTTCAACTGTTAAGCGTAACAGGCGTTTATTATTCATTGAAATTGTTGTACTGTGATTGAATTACTTTGTGCTTGGAATACTTTGCAAGATGAGAACTCGGGACGGTGATTGATGCTTCGAAATTATCCTCGATAATACTATTGTGTGCATAGACAGTTAACAAAACAGTAAGAAAATTTAATTCTTGTTTTCTTCAATATTTTGCAACTTCCCATTCCAATTCTATAACCAGAATTTATAATTGATAATTGTATAAACTTATCATGGCGGCTAGTATTATTGACAAACCCGTCACCCAAATTCCTCCTGCAGCGCTTGCTGTTTCCGAAAATAACATCTTAAATGTATTTTGGAAAGATCTTTCAAATAGTTATAATGAAGGAGCAAAATCGTTAGACATCTTTCAATTTATAAAGGGTAACCGAGGTAAGTACAATTTCTCCGTGGTACACGCAAAGTTTCTATTTAATTTGATGCTTGAATTTCGGTTCGGAAAGGACGGTGGAACTTCTTTTCAAATTCAAAGTTTTTACTTCGAAATTCTAGTACGAGCACACAGAATAATTTCATGACTATTTAATCCGACAAATGTTGATTTAACAGTCACGTTCAAAACTGTAAACTGTTGGAAACGCCGTCGAAACACGGTACATAGTTGAAATCGACGATCAAGGTACACCCGGAACCCACGTAATTTGTGTAACAAACATTCATTATCACCGGAAGCTTATGTTTATCGAAACAAAAATCAGTTGACTCGATGTTTGCACTACATATCTGGACCAGTACGAAAAATTGAATTCGTAAAAATGGAATTCTTTGTTAATATCGGATAGTTGGAAAAGTATTGAGAGATTTTTGTCATTTTTTGAATAAATGTTTCATTTCTTCAAAATGAATTTTATTCAAGTATATATTGGCCATTATTATCTATGACCTTTTGCCATTTTTGGACTAAAAACTTGGCCAAGTGGTCTTCACAGTCCTTTTTTAAATCCAACTTTTTACCATCAAGGTAGTTTTGCAGAGATCGAAACAAACGATAATCCGATGGTGCAAGATTTGGGCTATACGGTGGCTGCATAAAAACTTTCCAACCAAGTTCTTTCAATATTTGCAAAGTCATCAAACTTGTGTGTGGTTTGGTGTTGCCATGATGGAACACAACATCTTTTCTATTGATCAATTCTGGTCTGTTTTTTTAAATCGATTGCTGTAATCTGGACAGTAGAGATTGGAATCAATCGTTTGACCAGGCGGTAGCACTTCACGATGGACAATTTCCTTCCAATCCCACCAAACACACAGCATCACCTTTCATGACGTCAATCCTGGTTAATGCCACAATTTGTGATGATTTCCGCACGTTGTTGTCGTATGTGATCCATTTTTCATCACCCGTTATCAATCTTTTAAAAAATGGTTCGATTTCGTTACGTTTGAGCAATGATTCGCAGATAGAAACTCGACCCATCAAAGTTTTCTCTGTTAAATCATCAGCCTTCTGCAAATGATCCGAAACGGTTAAATGATGAATATTTAGTGCCCTAACAATCTCATGACTACTTATATGCCAATCTCGCTCAACCATTTGCATTATTTCATCGGCTTTCTCAGCGATTGGTCATCCAAAGCGAGGTGCATCTTTAATATCGAAATTTCCAGAACGGAAGCAAGCGAACCATCTACATGTTGTTGAATTTGATAAAGCATCCTGGCCGTAAACACCACAAATTTTTTCCCGGGATTTTGCAACGTTTTTGCCTGTTTCGTAGTAAAATTGCAAAACATCGCAAATTTTTTCAAATATTTCACTCATTTTCACACTAATATTACTTTTAACACGATTGACGAAATAGAAAACTGTCTGCATGAAAATTGTAGATTGAAATGTCACCTTTCAAATGCGTGTCAGTATGACGCAATCTGATTAGTGTTGACCGATATATGGCACCAAACCACATCTAGTAGCAAAAATCTATTAATACGTTTCCGACTACTCAATTTTATAAACATTGTGACAGAAATAGTCTTTATTAACAGTCGAAATATCAAGCATTTGTCTAAACTACCTATAATTGCTTGCAAAAACTTTCATTAATTTTGGTTATATAATACCTCGGTCAAATCTTTCCAGTCTATTTTTTCCAATTCCGGGTAGTCGGATCATTCATTTTTATCAACCTAGATCGAGGATTTCGAGCAACATACGTGCAACATACAAAAATGGGTCAGGCAAACAGATTGTATAACATCGTATAAAGTATTTATACATTTTCGACCTGCATTAATATGTTTGTTCTATGCATATGAACAAACCCGTATTTGCATTTTAAGAACTAATACATATGCCGTCATATAAATCTTTGCATTCTACAGAATGGTCGATAAATGATGCTGCAATCCAAATGTGTGTGATTCGATGTAAAAAAGATTCATAAAAAATGTAGAATAAAATTTGTTCATATTAACGACCGATTCACTTACAAATTCTGAACACTCAAACGTCGATTTTTTCAGAAACAAAATTTCATATGAACACATTTTTCCTACGTTTCCTGCTTATATTTTTTTACGTAAAATTGCCCTCTCTTAGATGTATCATCGATTGCTAATCACTCTGTGATCCATAGATAACAACAATTTTGATTCACAATTTCTCGCATTCCCTGACGATATTTCATTGGGTACAATCCGTAGCGTATAATATATATTTATCTACTTAATTTTTTATTAAATCCAGAGGATCATATACTTAAATTTCTCACCGGTTTCGATAACATTGAAATATGCTCTCAAGGTCACTATTACAAACAACTTTTTCTTTTACATGTTACCGTCGCCCGACTTTGTTTTACAAAATTGATAAAAAAAATTGCGGCCACCCTTTACAGTGAATTTTTCTCTGTTTATCTACATAGTATATTATCTATATCTAAGTACTTATCTATACTTCTATATTTTGCAATTGTTAGAATTGGAAAGGTGCATTCAGTGAAAATAATTATATACATTTGTTTATTCGAGAATCTATTGTAATCAAGATCTCATAAAATGTAACCGTTATGTTCCCACAACACTACGGGAGATTTTCCTAACAATGTAAGAGTTCTTGTCCCGACTGGAGAATTTTATAAAATTTCTATTGTTAAGTTCCTTTATTCTTTTTTTTTTTATGCAGAAATATATTCGGCGAACCCGGACGACTTTAATAGGTCACTGGTGTAAATCCGTTATACTATACTGGCGATACATTTTCTATTCTGCCACGATACTGATTTACTTATGATCCTTGCTGTTACTGACACTTATCATTTTCTACTTCTTCTGACCTGTACTGAGTTTGTTAGACATAAGACGGATTTTATACTGACACGTCGAGGGAAAAAATTAGGTGGCTCGCGAAAGTATTCCGACACTCTTTAAATCTAAATGACTTTTTCAAAATTGAACCCACCAGCTTGACTTTTCTGGAGCAATTAGAAACATTGACTCACTAAATAACGTGCAAAAATATTTTCGAAATAACTGTGATTGGCAGATATTATTTTGTATTTCTTCAATCGTGTCAAACGTAATACTAGCGTGAAAATTAGCTTGGAATATGTGATAGCCTACCCCCGTCTACAAAGTTTCAGCCACATATCTCATCTGTAAGGATAGTTATTGAGAGAAATAAAACAACGATTTCTTGGGCCCATTTTCCCTTGGTCCCAAAGGACCACCCACTGGTGTTGGAATGAATGACTCTGAACTCGTGAGAGACGATCAACTTGTAGGTTTTGGTTGAAGTTTATTCTATGTTTCTGTACTGTACAAGCTGTTTGATCGAATCTGATTTGTATGGATACATTAACCGCTTATATACTACTTTCGTGACCAAGTATTGGCCAATGATGGTGCTGGATTGTCGTCCTTTGTTTGGAGCGTTAAGGGTAGTGGGAGCGCGGGTTTTCCCGGTCCGTGGTGACGTAGGCTCGGCGACGAGTGTCGACAGGTAAACTGTGAACGGTCTAATATGTTTAGACTTCCTTGTCTTAACAACCTTGATGGTAAACAGTTGGATTCAAAAAAGGGCTGTGAAAATCACTTGGCCAAGTTTTTAGCTGATAAACCACAGAATAAATAATATATATAAACCAATAGAATTACGGCTCTACCCGAAAAATAGCAAAAGGTCATAAATAATACTGGCCAAAATATACTTGAATAAAATTTATTCAAAAAATGAGGAAAATCTCTCAATACTTTTCCGACTATCGAATAGTAAAGAATTGTGACAGTCGCCGCAGACGCATGGATCTAACGTAATTAGAATAACGGAAAAGAAAAATCCTCGCCTACGAGATGAAATATTTATTGACTTTTAATGTTGTGAACCATAAGCCTTCAAGCAGCGGCGTTAAACATCAACACGATCACTCCGACACGGTTCGTCGCGGAGAATTCCAAACAATCCGGCAATTCGCTCGAGTTGGCTGGCTTTCGCGTCGCGCTCATAAGATCCATCGCCAGGAAAAGTCTTCGTGGAAACTCGGTCCGCTATAAATATATACACGTTCGATGAATCGGACGTGTGTCGCGTTGCGTTCGGTCTGTTGCCCAAAGCCGTCTCAAAAATCATGGCAAAATCGCTGCGACGCCGACAGCTCGATCTGGTGTCCATCGCTTGATCCGTTTTGCAAACGAAACATTATCTCCCTGAAATGAACTGTTCCGTTTCGTCGAGCCGACTCTGCGAACGCTGTGCAACGCGTAAAAGTGCTTGAGGTCGAGCAACAGATTCTACTAATTCAATTTGATCCTCAACTAGATTTTCGCACATTGGCTAACGTTCGCGTATGGGTGACACGAATTTTCGTCTATTTTATTCGAGACTTATCCGCGTGCATAATCGATTGCTCTAGATTATACCGGAACGTCTTTGCTGCAGTTTACGCGAACCTACAACGTCCATTTTGAAACCCTAACAGCTGATTCGCTTTTCTTTCATAGTCTGAACGAAAGAAGCAACACGTTTTCATTATGCTGTGAAAAATGGATAACTCTGTAAACGCTATGCATTCGTAACACGAATATGTAAATTGAGTTCGAAAACAAACTTATATTATTTGTAAGAATAAATCTATTTTAACTGTTTGCAGTATATAAATAGTAATCATCTCTAACAATATGAAAAGAGTTATCCACTTTTCCAAGTACAAATAAAGTAGTTGAATTTTCAACATAAATTACTTGAATGAAAAGTACAAACTAAATGAAGAGAGTGCATCGCGCAACACGAATGAACATAGTTAGCGTATATACAAATTGAGATTAAGATAACAATATAATTTATGTGCAACCTTTGCAATGGTTAACTTGTCCTGGCGTCAGGGTGAAAAGGTATTTATAACCAGAGAAACTTGTCGCGAAAAAGTGATGTACTGTGTTTTAAATTAGCATAGAATACAAAGCGTTGAGACAGGTTGTTTAAGGATTAACCCCTTGCCCTACAATCTTTAAACATGTATTTCCTTAATTTTCTTTAACACTTTAACTGCCCAACCAACAACCTCAAAAACCCCACAAAATCAAAGTAATTTATTTAACGAAGCAACAATTAAAAACCTAAAATGTATGACACAATGTTATCCTTGTATATATTGTATACATTATTGTATATATTATTGTATATATTATCATATATTTGAATATATTAATGTACAAATTTATTTTTAAACTTGGCCAAATAATTCTGTTACCCATATATGGGTGACATGGCAGTCAAAGTGTTAAACGGAAATAACATTTTATTTAATTGTTGATTGTACACGGTCATTGGAGTATAGCTAGGCACGTGGGAACTACTTTACCTTTTCTTTTTGTCTTTCCGTGAAGGACACAGAAAATCTAGTGAATGTTACCGTAAAATAAGTCGTAGGCCGAGGGATTAAGAAAATTCATGGTTTTAGTAGTCGAGTCTGCAATAGCGTTTGCAAACAACGCGATAAGTCGAAAACAGAAACTTAATTACACGACGGTTTCGTCGCGTCACGCTTAACAGTCTAGCAAACCGTTCTGGTGTGCATGGAACGGCGAAAAGCAGCAGACGGAAGCGCGAAACGTGTCGCATTGTGCAATCCGCGTGTCTCGATGAAAATGGAGTCGCACTTTCCTAGATGAACGGAAGCCTCACCGGCCCCAAGCGGCTGAACCAGAAATGAAACGCGCTTTCTTCTTTGTCGCGGCACACTCCATTTTCGAATAAGGCGAATCCGGTCGATCGACGAACCGCTGACTCGCTGAGCCACGAATCATCGCGGGCAGACAACACAGAATTTCTGATTGACTGATTCCCGATGCGAACTTGAATTATTGATGGAGGAGTGTTGGAGCCTCCCCTTAATTTCCGTGGCCGCGGAACGACGCGAAATTTGAGTAGACAGCCAAGAATTTCGATTTGATCGATCCCTCGCACCGGCTCTGAATTATTGATGATCGGGTATCGAGAAATATGAAATCGAAACGGCGGACGTACAAATTCTGATTGGTCAATTCGCGATTTTACGTAGAACCGCGACCTAGATCGCGAAAATCTATATCTTACGTACCTGTAATCGCTGGCATTGATATTCGGACACATTTAAAACGAAGATTACTCTTTTTAGATTGGATCGTACGACTTGAATTTTCCCAAAAGTTAGAACAATTGGTTTACTACAAAAAAGTTTGCAATTGATCGAAATTTCAGACAAAATACTAAAAGTTTTATGTTACAACGGTTTCGATGAATTTTTCAGAATGTATATAATTCACACAGTTCTGCGAAACGGATTTAAAAACGTTTCGATACACAAATATGTTGTAAAATACAAGTTTTATTTTTTTTATGTGATTCGGACCAATTGCAGAATTTCCAAATATTTTTTATCACGTCGTCCCAAATTCAAATTGTATGGTCCAATATGAGAAAAACCGTCGTTAACCCTTAGCGCTCCAATGGTGCCTCTAAAGCGACACTAAACATTGCTACACAATTTTTCGAAACAGCTTTTACATCACTGCGTTTATGAAATCGGTAATAATTAAAGTGTTGCACATATTGAAAAGAAACAAACATAATGGGACATATTGAAAAAAACAACCATGTATAATGGGACTATTATGAATAAAACTGTTTCTCGATTTTAGAACTAAAATTGCTTGGAGTGCAAAGGGTTAAGTATCCTCGAATATTAATGCCAGTGACTGTATTTATAGCTCTCCTTGGATAGGTAATCTAAAAATCTGGATACTCGATAGCATTTTGTGACTATTTTATACCATTTATGGTTTATGGTTTGCAAAATCTTAATCACTGAAAGAATAAGCGAGTCTCGTACAATTCCAAACAATTCAATAATTTTTCCTGTATGTGCACAGTTAATATCCTCTTTTATAAATTACTTTACGTTATTTGAGTATTTTCTACCATTCTCTCATTTAATTTAACGTAATGATATTATTTACTCAGTGTTCTTGACAAGGTAGGACCTGAGATAGTCGTCTTCGGTTTTAATGTACTTTTTCATAGTAATAATATACATGTTTGTTATCTTACACGCAACGTATTGAGTATAGCTAGTTAACCCTATATGGGGCCGAATTTTTTTCTTAAATATAAAAAAATGTATAAAAGTTTTCTAAAAGTTTACCAGCTCAAACGACTTTATTACACTTTGTAACTTTGTAACTTTGCAAATGTACGTTGCAATTGGAACATTTTATTTTTTGGAACCCAAACTGTATCACTTTTAATTTCACTGTCCAATAGTTTTCGAAAATGGGTCACAGTAGGGTCCTTCGAGGTCTTCAGGGCAATCTCCTTTCCAAGGGCGATGACAACTCTTATTCGTCTGGGATACTGATAGCTAAACAATTTTTTGTGGTCCTGAATTTTCCTTATCCAATGAAGATTCAGTACTAAATTCGTTGTCAGTGTCAATAATATTTATGCATCGTCGGATAAATACTACTGAATGATCTTCACCGGACTCAGAATCTAATAAAGAATCTTCGGATCTATTATATATAATGCATAAAAATATTATCACATTTGCCTGGAACGCCAGCAAATTAATTTCAACCGGCGAAAAATTTGCTTAATATAAATCGGTCAACTTTTTCTGATGAAGTAGAAAGCAAAAAATATACATGTAACAAATAATCGTTGGTTCGATGCGCATATCGTTGAAGTTAATTGTGTTTTAAATTTTTGTAGGATGATTATCGTACTGGTTCAAATACATCGTAATTATAAGTGACGCTACATAAAAAAGAATTAACACTAGAACGACGGAGCACTAAACTATACTAATATACACCGCTTTATAATAATGACAAGGTGACAATTATTCAGAGTTTGTATAACTTTTATTTTAATATCTTCGATCTTATAATTTCAATAACTGTCAGATAAAAAAATAAATCAGTAACGAGTCATTTTGATTTGTCCCTTTGTTCTAGTGTTAGGGAACATTGTAAACAACTATAATTTGGTCCGATGATCTCCGCTTTGTTAGATTTACTATTATCTCGTTGCATCAACGAATGTCGCAATTATTATATTGAAAGTACGCTTGAAATAATTGAAAAAATATTCACATAAATGTTTTCAAGTACCTACACTTAATATTTTACGTACATAATAAGAGACAAGTATTCCATCACAGTGCAAAAGTACTTTGAGGTAGAAAACGACTCGAGAAAACCACCTCGAGTGCTTTCCCTGAGTCACAGCAGTCTATTTCTACGTAAGATAACAACAAATACAAAGCATAATGCTTTGAGTACACTGCATGTGTACATTTAAAATGGACACTTATGTATATTTCCAATGAAAAACGCGGCGTTCAATTCGAACTAAAAAACGAATCGTTTAAATCACGTTCGAAACTAATTGCATAAGCGTAGGAAATACCAAGCTGAAAAGTTTGAGGATTATAATTACATTCGAGTGTGTTCTGCTCGTGATCAGTTTATTAGAAAAAGTGACTCCGACGGTAAGATGTTTTCGAAATCTTTCGCAGGGATGAAGATAAAGGGAAGTTTTACGGAGGGCGGGTGGTCCGTTACATTCAAACTTTTGGTATCTCTAGAAAGACTGTTCGACGGTAAAGTTTAAGAGTGGATTTACAAAAATTTATCGTCGTAGTTTCGAATACGAGCGTCAACGGTACTTTTTCGTCGGCGAGCACGAATCTATTTCTTAGTTGCGCGGACGGAATATATTTTCGAGTCGCGTATCTGCAAGTTAAAGCGATACACGCATCTTGAATCTTCCAATCTTCAGGAAATGCTGGAGTCAAGCTGTTTTCGAAATTGCGTTGTCGGTGAACGAAAGAACTGTGAGAAACAAAGAACTTCCATCCGTTCGCTATTTGTACGAGCAAACGCATAATCCAATTTCAACAAATTCACGATTAGTCAAATCATTCAACATAAAAGATATTCTATTTAATCTCATTATTTAAGTAATTAAATAACTGAAAATAACGAGTTAACTTTACTGCTTAATTTGACAGGTACTTCTTACACTTCACAAATATATTCGTCATATACAGGGTTATCCAAAAACTACCTGTAGAATGTTCAATCAAAATATCTGTCAAACGTTTGTTTCTTGTCACTTTCTTTTATTCTCAACTTACAATGATAGACAATTTTAACAATCGAGTATACAAACATAGTGATATAAACATTGTTTTAAATAACAGTATGACAATTTTCAGTGGTGCATCAGAGACGCCATTGGAGTGCTAAGGGTTAAAGTTATGAAAATTTATTTTGCAAATCAGTGTTCAATAAAAAATATCCGTCATATATTTCTTCAGCGACGAAGCACGTTTCACATTGGATGGACACATCGATAAACAAAATTGCATATGAGGAGATGAAAATCCAAGAGCCACTCAAGAAAAATCACTTCGTCCAATAAAATTACTGTTTGATGTGGATTTTGATCGAAAGGCGTAATCGGTCCATTCTTTTTCGAAAACGAAAATGAGGATGCAGTTACAGTGAGTGGTGCACGTTACAATGAAATGGAATCGACGTAAGCAATGTTTATTTTCAACAAGATAGAGCTACGTCACATATGACGCGTGAAAACATGGCTTTATTGCGATCGAAATTCAATGGTTGATTAATTTCAACAAATGGCCATGGGAATAGTCTACTTCGTGTAATTTCACCCCATTGGACCTATTACTTTGGGGTTATTTGAAAAGCAAAGTTTATGCCAACAAACCAGCAACGATTCATGTCCTGAGGAACAACATTATAAATGAAATTGGTCAATTAAACGAGCAAACCTGCCAAAATGTCTTTAAAAATTGTTATGCTCAAATTGATGTCTGTAAACGTGGTCGTAGTAGCCTTATTGCACATATCGTTTTCCACACGTAATTGTCATAGACGATACCTGATAATTCACACTTTACCGACCGGCGAGTTTTTCAGAATTTTTCAAGGCCCATTGTCCATGATTGAAAACTTTTCAATGGATCTCTACGGCTGACAGCAATTTCTATTGTAAATCAACATGACATCCTCGGTAACGTTATCTAATAAATTGGTTAGAAATTACAATGTAAAAGCAAAATTATAGGCTTCCGATCGGTAAAGTGTTGAATAAAAAGACCAATAAGATTAAAAATAGTATGTTTTTTATTTAAAAAAAGCTTCCAATAGAGTACTTTAGATAACCCATTATAACGTGTCCCTTACTATCCATGATCGTAGGGTCACGCAATTAAAACATTAGATTAAATCCCTCGTCTGCTGTATTTTCTGCAACAAGTATCCATAGTCTGCGCGATTAGTATAAATTACCACAACACGGCAGAACATTACTGCGGCCGAATCGAAAAGAAGGATCTCGGCACGCGTAAATTGTAGAGTATCGTTGAAATAAGTCGTACCCCCGCAGTGTTTACCATTTAAATGAAAGCCAGGCTCGTAAATATGCAACATTTCGCGACACGTGTCAAAAACGGCATTCCGTGTTGCAGAAATCGTTGATCGAGCTGGCGTGACTGATAAAAAGGAAGAAAGAAAGAAAAAAAAAAATGATACGTCGCACGAATGCAAAAGCGGAAATTGATTCCTCCTTGATCGACTTGCATTCCAGATCGCGACGTTTCGATGGACGATCGTTGCACCGCTGCGGCGGGTGCGTGCGACGCGGATCCGTTCAGCGAGGCAGAAAGGGACAGACGGTCTGTCGAACGGTCGTAAACGGTCGTGATAAGATCGTTAACATACGCGAGCATTAACGACCGAGTGAGGAGCAATTAAGCGAGCAGTGGGACGCGTTCGCGAAGTCTTGGAACGGCTACGGTGATCGGGAACGTTTCAGGATGGCTGAAGCACCGTCTCATACTTAACCGATCAATCGACTGAAACGCCTGGCCAATTAACGTTCGACCGTGTAGAGGACCGAGTCAATTAATCAACTTTTTCGCCGATCATCGGGGCCGGTCGTGTTTTCCGGTAATTAAGCGGAAAATAAGTCTGCGTAACGAGGGATTTTTCAATGAGCAGAAGGGCGGGTTCGCGATTTATCTATCTAGCTTGAACTGTGCCCGAGAATCGGTTGCCACCGGTAGGCTAAGTGGATTAAACGAAAACGCCGAATAACGGTCCGGGACACGATGAATTTTTGATGATCAACCGATCCGATCGATCACCTGTTAATGGATTGCCCGGCGACGATCAATCTAAATGAGTACAGGTTTCGGCGCGACATAGAGAAAACGGTACGTTTCGTGATTTCTAGGCGATCGCGTTCCGAACCGAAAAGAGAAAAACACGCGAGTGTTCATCCTCGTTTAGCTTTCACAATACCGGAACGATATCGGCTCGTCGGGGATATTTTACAGGGAAAGGAGCCGCGATTAAAACGAAGGAAATCCCCGAACATCCCCTATTGTCGTGCAACCACGTATCGACTGTGCCGCCGACTATGCATATTCAGCACGTGACAGGCGATCATGCAGATGCGGGCGTGCTTTCTAAATTTCACTGCAAGCATTCCGGAAAACGCGTGACGCGTGCCGGTTTTCCGTCAAATGGAATAAAGGCTATTGTACCGTCACCGGCCGCGTGCAGACTAAAAATAAACGGAACTACATGACGAGTGCGTTTACTGGCGCGATGTAAATCGTCATGGTCGGTGTGCCACGCCGCGGTGAAAGATGTTTCAATTCAACCAACTTCCTGGCCAACCAACTTTTCTCCTCGATAAGCAAAACGTCTCGAACCTAACCGCCCAGGAATGTTTTAAGACCCCGACTTCTGTTTTCATTGTACCCCGAAGAAAATTTCAATCTTCCTAATCGATGCAGTATTCGATAAGCAACCTACACTTTTCTCATTAATAATGTACGTGCGATTGCGTTCTTGCCTATTTTTGCAGATGAGTTAGCGTAACCTGATATGAAAATGCGCTAGGCAGTGGAAAAGAATAGTAGAGTTAAGTTTAACGAATCTTGTTACTAACATTTATGACTATACATGAGATATATAACTTTGAATGGTCGGGTGCGACTGATTGCGTAAGGAATAATATTATCATCGCGTATCATCGCCTTTAACAGAAAACACTTGATCGAAATCAGTGTATATTTTCATTCTGGGTTTATTAGATCATTCGAGTGGAAAGGTTCCCAGTGTTTCAAGAATATGTTTTGTAATTTCATAGATTTTGTGTAATCGTTTTTATACGCCGGTGAACAATACCATCTGTTGTATTCGATAAAACAACAAAACGTTTACAGTTATAGGAAATAGTAAGACAAACTGAAACAATATGACGCGTTTTAGTATTGTGGGCCGACAAATTGTCATACAATTATACTTTATGAAAAAATAAACATACGAATAAATTCCTTTCGATTTTCCAGTAAAAATTTCAATACATACGATAATAATAATAATAATATATTATATATATACATACATTCCATATTATTATTAATGACTTTTTGTCAACTTTCTTTTGAACACCATCCTATTAGACATGAAGCAAACTTAAATTCGTTGAAAACACGAGCCTCGTAAATGATGTAGTAATTTATAGAAATGATAATTAAAGCAGAGTTATTAACATTCTGTCACTTTCAATAAAAATCTATTTAGCCAACATTATCCCATTTTGCATAAGTCCATGGTTCCCAAAATTCTATTAAAAAATTTCAATCTCAAGTTCGCGAGATTGTATTAAGAAATTTCAATATTAGATAATATTTAGTTAATAATTGAATTCGTCTTCTAAAACTGTAAAAGAGCAAGAGAATATTTCCATTTGAGAAGCCATATTGTTACACAAATTTACGTGTTTTAATATTTTATTCATATTTGACAGTCATGGTTACATTTGTTTTTATCGAATGCCTTTTGCCAAGATTAGTACAAAACCTAACACTGACATAGCATAATTTCTAACTTCCATAAATAACGTTAAAGAATACAGTCGCATCTGACTACCAATGCTAATATTTTATTTATGTTTGACAGTCTTTGTCATATTTGCTTTTACCTTTATTGCAAATATTTTCGATGCTAAACACGTGTGTAAGCATAATAATTGATTAGATCGCATCCAACTACCAAGACAACGAATAAAGTTGAGATTTGTAAACACGTTGAAATCTAAGGTCTCCAGATATCGAAAAAGAGACGTCTCAAAGCGCAATCACGTGGGATAATATAATTTCGTTCAAGTTCGTGTCCCTTATCGTGGAGCAAGGCGGTAGTTCTTCGTCTCTCGGAGGAGCTGGAGAAGTTCATAAATTACTTTCCTCTAAGATAAATACTTTATATACTTTAGTCGTTAGTTCGCCACTATGCGGGGGTAGGTGAGGACCCGGCGGATAAGAAAGATGACCGCCTCTTTGAGATCACTTGAAAAAGTGAAGTCCCCTCCGTGCCGTTTCCTTGGGGACGAAATGAACTTCATTATGGATATTCTCGAAACGGGATCGTCGGGAAAAGAGACGGTCGAACGGGACTTGCACTCGTGGAACGCGACTGCCTTATTAAAATCAATGTACGCTGTATGTTTAAACGACGGACGCCGGCCATGATAGAAAAAAGCCGGACGCCAAGAAAACGATGATAAGACTGACAAACCGTGGCGTCGATGGTATTTGCGCACGCAATACGTAATCGAAAGGTACGATTAATAATCCCGCGGTTTCTACTGAACATCGGACGCGGCTATTAATATTGTTAATCGTGCACGATAGCAGGTTTTTACACTTCGAAACGCGAACATCGTGCAAATCGGCACGGCGTTAGAAGAAATACCTGACGCGCGAGAACCTTTCCTCCTTTGAGCCGTGGTCGCTGACTTCACAGCACCGATATAATATCCAGATACTGTGTCTCCAATTAATTATACCTTCTAATTCTTCTAGATAACACGGGTATTTATGAGCCGTTGTTTCGAAAGCTCAACGCGCGCGGCGGAGTGTCGAACGGGATTGCCAAAGGATGAAAAATGCAAAATTGCGTTTTCGTCTTGGCGCTCGATCGTTTACATCGGGAGAACCATAAATCGCGGGACAGATGAAAAATCGATGTCGATTCGTTTGATAATAAAACAGGGCTCGCACTTTCGCGCGGGCGAAAAAAAAAAAAGAAGTAGCGAGATACAGACAAGTGGTAGTCACGAGTGAGCAACGCTTCAGTGAGTCAGTTTCAAGTACGGGCACACCGTACGTGCCTTTTCATATTTCAGGGATCCTCTCGGACCCTCCAATTTCTCTCGAATCACGAGTGCCGCAGGGCTCCGAATTTTTAAATTATCGCTGCACACGTCCTTTCCGCCCCCCCCCCCTCCTTCCTAGACCCGCCCGAATCCGAAGCATAAATTCGCGAATTAAAAAACTGTTTGACTAAGCAATCTCTTAATTAAACCGAGCAAGTCTCCGCAGCCCCCGTCAAACAGCAGACGATACAAGCGGATCAAATTTTCATCATTGCACCAATTCCCCGAGTTCCTCCTTCAGCGCCGGTTCAAAGTTACAAGCATACATTTTCTAATTGGCTGTCCTCGCAGACTACTCAGCCGCCATCGAGCGGCAAGTGACATCAGACAGTCAAACATTCGGTCTGCCCCACGCGTTCTCACCGGCGCACTATGCTTCTAGGTCTCTCGCTATGTTCAACTTGAAAATGAAAAGTGTTAATGGTATTTTCTCGCGAATAAACGATCGGAAACAACTTTCTATTAAATTTTCTTTTTAGCGCTCGCTTGATAAGCTAAATTTATGCGAAAAGTAAACTGCGAACTTCGCGCGTTTACGATCAAAACGATTCGGTAAAATTAGCTAAGTTGTGAAAACGTTACATTCTCTTTCATTTGTTGAAAGAATATTTTTATATAAAATATCTATAAGATGTCTGCCGATATCTTCTACATGTGAAATTTTTAGTAAAAATAAATCGGATTACTTCGGAATCTTTCTTGAGATTCATTTTGACTGACGAGGAACTACATGAACTTCAGAACATGATATAAAAAGTGTAGTGTACATTGAAATTTTAAATAACACTTTTTTAGGAATGAGAAGATAAATAAATATGAACGTTTGCGTATTGAAGAGCAGATACAATTTTTATTTCCGCGACTGGTCTATTAAAATAATTTATGCGTTCCGTTAAAATTAACAAAAATTACAAGCGAGCAATAATTACGTGTTAATTCTTTACTTTGAAAACATTACATTCTCTTGTATTTATGGAAAGAATATTTTTATGTAACCTGATGTAATGCATTTAGATTCATAGTCTAGCGATACTTTCAATGACTAAGAAATACGAAATCTTTTATCATCTTCTTTGTTTTATATAACACTTTAACTGCTAAGCTAACGACCACGAAAATTCTACAAAATCGAAATGAGATGTTAAATGAAATAAAAATTGAAAAGTAAGACGTATAACATAGGGTACTCCTGCCACCTTCTTGCACTTTTTAGATCACCATCAACTTTGATACAATGAATTCATCTAGAAACGATATAAATAATTCCCTCACCTATATGTGGGTGACATGGCAGTCAAAGGGTTAAAACACTTGGAATCTTTCTTGAGATTCATTTTGACTGACAAGGAAATATGTGAATTTCAGAACATGATATAAAAAGTGTAGTATATAAACCAAATAGTAGATTACATTAGGAGGAAATAAATAACTAAAATTTTAAATAACACTTTTTAAGGAATAAGAAGATACATAAATATGAACATTCGTATAGTCGAGGGTCGATACAGTTTTTATTTCCGCAACTGGTCTATTCACCCTTAGCACTCGAGTGACGACTATATAACGGTTGTCAGGACCAATAATAGTACATAACCCCATATACATAAACTGAAATAATGCGTGTAGAATGAAAATATGTTAGATCAGAAGAAATGCTTTGATTTTATAGTTAGAACAGCCTCGAGTGCAAAGGGTTAAAATAATCTACCCGTTGCTTTACGTTTAACAGAAATTACAAACGAGCAATAATTATGTGGTGATCCTTTACTTTGAAACCGGCGTTGGTTATTATTATTGTGTTTTTATAGAAACAAATATACGTCCGTGTTAAAACTCCTAGAGAAGCTGGAACGACCCCTTTCAAATTCTTTAGTTTACGATTTACCACATTTTATTACCCTACTTAAACAACTTTCATAACTAAATAACAGTCCAATTAAGAGGCCCCAGGAGTTCGGGATCGTAAAAATCCGACAACTATGTAGTAAAGAAATATTCAAAATTTCGAATGGTAAACGAGCGTTTTAAAACGCCGCGTCAAGCCACCCTCTCGCGAAATTGCGAAGAATGCATTTGCTAATTAACGAACCCGGTCTCGTCCGCTCAATCTCCATCAAATTAACACCCATCGACATTATCTAACTATACCCAATTCTCGCGGGATTCTCAAAAGGGAGCCGTCATGGTGCAAAGTAGAAGCGCATCGACCTATCGCGGATCGAGAGGAAGAAAGACAGACAGAGGGAAAGAAAGAGAAAGAGCGAGGCAGAACGATAGGGAAAAAGGTAAGAGAGAGAGAAAGAGAAACAGCGAGTGGCGCGAACGGCGCGCGAGCGGTGGCGAGTGCCGCGAGTAGCAGCGATGTAGGTCAACCGCGAGGCGACCGCGAGAGGCGCCGAGGGTCGCCGAGAATCGGCGAGAACGGCCGAACGGCAATCACGTTGCGCGCATCTGGGTCACCGGCGTACTGGCGCATGCGCAGTTGCCTCCCTCGGTCGTTCACCGTTGACCAAGTTACTAACCTTCCGACACCCGGTCGCCAGTTAGATTCCCGTATTGACCGCTGGAAAAACGTTGACTTTTCTCGCATGAGAAACTGTCCGCGCTTTTCGTTGGCTGGCTACCGGGGCTCGTGCACAGACCAAGAACCATTTTCACAGCGAGAATCCCCGGGGACGACGAGCGACGAGAAACGCCAGCGTCGAACGGAGTTTCAACGTTAACCCGGCGTGCACCGGTAACGGACGTTAACTCGCGATCGAATCGACGCTGCAAGATATAGCGCGGCTATTAGTCGCTGCTTATAGGATAAGAGACGCTCATAGACATGCACGGCTGACGTTCGTAAAATCGAAGCGGCTCGTGCTCCCATGCCAGATAGTATCGTCTGGAAGACGGGTAGCGAGACGTACCCGCCAAACGCGATGCGCGTCGCGCCACCGGCTCCATTTTGGACCGCCTGGTGTTTTCGAATCGTAGATGTCGCTGGCGCGCACCGACGCACGGGCCTTCAACCTATGCGAACCACCTGGACAAAAGTATTGGAAAGTTCTTGTCAATTTCTTTTTAATAAATATAATATATATATATATATCAAAACTTAAATGCGTTGCGTTTCAATCTTCCGTCGAAATCGGCACGAACTTTCCGGACAACCTTTGGTATTTTAATACTAAAGAACCACCAAACCAGTCATTTTGACTGGTCCCTAGTTTTTTCTTTCGCAATTATTGAAGTTATAAAAATTCTTTAATGACGTACATGTTATAATAAGAATTGTATGAAGTTTTAATAGATGCAATCTCATTATTATTACGAAGCAATGTATATCGTTGGATTTATTATTCGGTAGTTCTAGTGTTAAAGATCCGAATTAGACTCGAATAATTCGTGTAACTAAGTTTACCATAGTTGGTTTAATACAAGTTTCCAGATTTTTTATTCAATGATTATTGAAGTCTTACGATTTCTCTCATAGGTATCGATTAAATTGACTTGTTTGTTCAATCATGTAATGAAATAGTTTTTATGATACAATATACACTAGCTAATTTTAACGCTCGATTAGTTCAGTGTTAAAATTGGTAACATTTATTAGGTATATGCAAAAGTGTTAATTTTTTTGTGCAAATATTTTGTTGCTATTGGTGCGTCTAAACAACTGTTTTTACTTTGTATTAAGCAAAATAAAAGAAAATTGAAAGATAAACCAAAACATTTGCACATATCTAGTGTCACTTTAGGCGCCGAAACTAGCCAATATACTAAGATTCTTCTTTGCATTTGAATACAATATGAACATTTAGTTGATGTTGTATATATCTTGAAAACGTCGCTGATTACGGTTTACAAGTGTCTTCTACTCGTGGAATTTTGTTAACAATGAACAAAATATAAATAATTAAAATTTCATTATATTTTGATTCATATTGTTAATTTCTACTGAGTCTTTCAGGTCAGAAACCACTAAAAACATTTTTTTACATTCGAATAGTGAAGGAAGTATTTATACAAATTGTTTAATCAATAACATATTCTTTATTTCACAATTTTCCACCTAACTTTTTCAAATATGAGAGGACGGAATTTTTAGGATTATATATTATGCAGTCCATCTTACTATAACTGCAGCATGTAAAATTAGTTGCAGCTTTCGAAATCGATTTCGAAGATCGAAAGGGTGTTCCGTTTATCCGGAAACGGTTAAATATGTTACAAAGAATGAAAGCTCTAGAAAATCGAAGAAGGGATTGTTTGTAAGAAATAATTTCCGGATAAGTACTTAACCATAGTACAAAAACTATAAAATCATTCATCATACCAATTGAATATTTATCTGAGAAAGCACATTAATCGCGACACAAAGACTGCAAAAGGTACAAAGATAATACTCGAAAACATTCAAGAAGAACAAATATAAAGAACTTTCGTTCACATATTGTGCATGACGTCAAACCCTGTGATAACAAATTTTATTATATTATCGGCAAAAAGAAACAAATTCTAATTGTTCACTATTCAAACTAATTCACTACTGAACGATAACACCTGTGACGTATAACTTCTTCATCTACTAATAAATCTCACATATTCATAAAATTTCAAGCGTTATTGATTTTTTACCGTATAAACATGAAAATCGACCACTGTGCGGCTTGGCGCGCCGCGTGTAACAATTTCCAAGGCAGGAAATACACATCGATCGATTTTTACGGTTGAAATTGCCTAGAAACTACCGGCATCGGAGTATTGATGAAAAGTCGCTGACAGCGACGCGGCGACCGTCTTCTCTCTCTCTCTTTCTCTCTCTCTCTCTATCTATCTATCTCGCTCTCTTTCTCTCTCCCGAGTGACGAGTATCGAGCGTCGCGACGCTTGGCTCGACTCTGAGAGACGCGGGAGCGTCGTCGTTCACCGGTCCACTCGCCGACAACGAGATGCAATTCAGCTCCAGTATCAGCGCCCGGTACGCCGCGTAACTGACGCGATAAATCCGCGCGTAACGGGCTACAATTTATCCGTGATGTACGCGTCCGCAACAGAACGCACGAGCGACAGAGCGGCCGGCCGTGCGCGCACGACGAAAATACATAATGAATGGCCGCGAGAAACGGAAGACAATGTTTAGCCGACTGAATCGGCCGATGCGTTTCCGAGCTATTCACGTCCGGCCTATCCCGTCTCGGCGTCCGCGGCCGCTCCGAATTCAAAGATCTTTTCGGGCGATCTTGGCACCGGTTGGCCATCGATCGACCGCCGTGCTCCGTGGCCGCGCTCCCGGACCCCTGCGTGCTGGCCGTGCTGCCGGCAAAGCAATGTCGCAAGTGTTGCTACATCTGAATTCGCTTAAGGAAACTGTAACGGTCATTCTTGTCTGCGGCTGAGCGGGACTCCTTCGCAGTTGCGCACTACGTGGCCCCAAGGGCCGTTTGCTGCTCCCCGTTCTCGCTTCGAAGCATTACGTAATTCACGAGATCGCACATCCTCTCGTTTCGTACCGGTCGCCTTCTGTCGCAGTAGATTCTCGCTTCTCTGCCTCGTCCACGGAGTCGTAGGCGATCCGATGCGATGGGAGGATCGCCGTGTAGGAGGTTACCATTCGATGGCCCTCGCTGATCAAATCCGCAGCTCGTTCGGTTGTCCATACCAGACGGTTTCCTTATTTCCGGAGACGATCGAGCACTATTTCGTTCCCGCGTCCATCCCCGTGGGGTGAAGGACGTGCGGAGGTAGGCGTGTGGAAGACCGATAACTCGGAAGTTCGGATGCCCTGAAGTCGATGAAATCTGCATCGCGTTTGGCGGTGCTACGTAATTTGTTCCTTATTTCCGGAGATCGGCGTTCTATATTTCGCGCTGTGTATCTTTAGCCAGAAATGCATGGGCGTAGGCGTCGGGAAGACCGGCTACGCGACGGAGCCATGTGTTCGGTGCTTAAGTTATAACAATCGCAACAAACGGAATATTTCAACAGTAGAATCGAACAGCTGATACTTCTTCGGTATAGATTACCGATGCGGTAGCTCTTGCCTACTGAGAAACGACTGGCGGTGACATAAAAACTGTCATTTTAATGTTTTATTTAGGAAACGGGTTTTAGAGAGATCGAGAAGCTACAACGATTACGCTCATACCCATCAATTCTATTTACTCCGCTTCTATATTGAAAATCCAAAGTTTAGACATTCCAGGTGGATTCTTTCGAAAAATAAGTCGAATTGCACAATATCTTTTAAAAACGACTGCAATTATTTTAGAAATAGAATCGTTTAAGGTATCGTTTTGTTAGTTTCAAAATGGCTCGTTAGTTGCCAGTCATTGTAGTCTATATACGGTTACCAATCCAATAAATACGGCGTATAAATAATGATTTCACGTTTTTGTCGAACTTTCGTATGTTCTAAGCTGATAGCAAACACCGGTGACAGTAGTTCGTCGAAGTTTTTCCTTTCCGAGAAAAGGTTGTCGGAGATTTTTTGCAGTGTCAAACATAATATTGTCACTGCAGATGATAAGAAACGATAGGAAGCGGGTATATATCGGTAACCTAGATAGAATCTGCACGTTGCAACCGGACGATCCGCTAATCGTGGCCGCTGCCGTCTACCGTTGGTCGGTCGCTGTAAAAAAAAAAAGAGAAAAAAAAAAGAAAACCGTTCGTCTACGCTTTGGTAGTTCCGCGAATGTATGTGGCGAGTCAAAGAAAGGCGAAGAAAGGAGCGAAATATTAAAAGCGCGCGGAACGCTTGCACCGGGGTTCATAAGAACCTACCTCCATGCTGATTATTCTATAGCCTGACCTACATTCATTCCGAGATTCACGCCGCTCGCGACTCCCGACGACGAACGTGCGCTCGCTTCAGCGGCTGCACGCAACGGCTGTCTGCGGGGACGGAGGAGCAGAGAAAACGCAATAAAAAGATATTTGGATAAACGGAGTGCAGCCAGGCTTCCGTTTCTCGACGTTCAACGCCGATCCACGATAAGCAGCAGAGTCGGCACGGGTCGGAAAGAGAAAGAAACAGAGAGAGAGAGAGAGAAAGAGAGAGAGAGAGAGAAGGAAAAAGACCACTCGGTACATGAAATTTCAGCTTGTCGGAGCAGGTGCGTCGCGTCAAACCTCCGCGGAACAATTATCATTATGGTGTACGACGGGACGGGAGTTTACCACGTCACCCTTTAAACGCCGACGGATTAAGTCACAAGTTACGTAACACTGTTATTGTCTGAATGCAACTTGAAAGGGTCGCGAGAAGTTGCGGCAGGAATTCCGCAGATGAAACACCAATTCAGGATCCTGGCAACGAAAGATTGTCGTACAGGCTACGTTACCGATTGTTTCCAGTAATTATAGTATGCAAATTGGCTGCGGCTTGTCGCGACCTGGGAATAAGATAATAAGACAAACGTTGGCGCTCGGTCTTGCGAAACGGAAAGGTTCAATCGAATGTATAACCGTTTAAGGATTCAAACAATTCGCCGAAAATAAATTGTCTTGCCGCCGTGGTGACACGGCTGAAACGATTGGCTCTTCGGTGAAGCGTATCGCGGAGGACAGGACGAATTAGCGCTGTCACTCGGTTGTTTCTTGCTAGGATGTCTGACAGCATTCGCCGGGGCCGCGAGGGGACAACAAACTCCACGGCGACTCCCTAAGTGTCGTGGAAATAAACATCAACTTCAGCCCGAGTAATTTCTGCCGAGTCTCGGGATTCACGAAGTTACGGCCGATCGAAGGCAATGTTTCGACATTCCCGTGGATCGTCCGCGTCCGCCGTGGCCGCCGTAGTCGCAAGAAAAATCCGCAGAGTCGAGTCTTGCAGAGAACGGTTCTGATTCACCTGGTGTAAATTTACCTGACAGCTGATCAGCAGCGTGCTCGGGATTGGCTCGCGACTCATCCTTCGCGATTCCGAGTTCACTCGCGGCACGGCGGCTGGATCTGCCGATTTTTCACCATGTATGGCACGGCCTTCGACCGGTACATAAACGGGCATCGAGAACCACCACTAAAAGGCGCGGCGTGTTCCTCCTCTGTGCCGACAGCTACGCCGAATTACCCTCCTGTATCGCTTGCCGCAGAGTAAAAGGAACGAAACTGAAACAAGTTTGCATTGCAAACGGGGCCTTAAAGATTCCCGTTATGTAACTCGCGGCCTTTCCAGCGAAGCTTTTCGGTAGGCAACAATCTTCTGAAGATTTCCATGCCGCCTTGCTGGTATTCTTAAAAATGCGCCAACGTACCATTTCCCATAATGTCATAATCTATCCTATGAGACTAAAGTGTTATTCTGAAAAGTCTACCTATTTACTATAACTACTAAAAACAATATAAAAAATTAGAAAAAAGTCTGAAATAACACAATCCCTTAAAGGTACACGGATAACTGGGTTATCCTCACAATTGGAACTCTACAAGCCTTTCTTAATGCTCGTTTCACCTCGCTCATCTGCTAATTAGTTAATCACGCAAATTATATTACATTTTTACTATACTTCCGTTCCTATTCCTTTTTAAGCTCCACGCTTTTCCCGCGAGCATTTTCTCTCTGTATAACGAAGACGCGACGCTATTATTATTCTGAATTGGTGACTCTCCGTTAAAAGGCGTGAAAAAAAAAGAAAAAAGGAAACACCGACCGAAAAAACTAAATTATATAAATCGCAGAAAATCGATCAGCCTCGACATCTCTTACAAAACACCTGAGCCGACATCGAATACAATTTCTCACGGTGTTTCGAGCAGTTTGCGTTTCTCGTGTACCGTGTGTGGCCGACGACGACTACGGGGCGGCCGAGCATCATCGGGTGCGTGCACGCATCTGGGCCTCTGCGGCGGATACGTGCATAAGTAAATGCGCATTCTCGCAGGGCCGCTTATCGTGGTGTGCCGCTTATCGGTTCCAGCTATCGGGCCATTTCATCGTGTAAATTCCAGCGCGGCAACGGCGTTGTCGCCGTCGACGCGCGAACCACTGGAACGACGCGAGGAGACATATCGCCGGGGCGATTATTTATTTGCGAAACGTATTTATAGAGTATTACGCGGTGCAGGTTGGCAACCTCGTGCACGGTTATGCAATAAATGAGAGAAGGAGCGAAAGGGACATGGGTAGAGGGGGAGGACGACCGAGGGAACGGCTTGAAGTGAGAGGAAGCGATGCCTGCGGCCGCAGCGGCAGACAATAACACGGTGGGGGCGCGCGGAGAACCTATCGAGAGACAAGGACGGGGAGCAAAGTCCCGAAGGGTGGGGAGAGAGAGAACGATGGTGGGGGAAAGCCGCGCGCGTGTCCAAAAGAAAGAACGAACCTCTAAAGGAGTTATTTGGAAATAGGTGGCCTGGGAGGGGAACCAGAGGGGTGTAGGAGGGGGAGGGGTGGGAGAAAGAGACACGGATAACGTGCGGAAAGATGAACGCAGACGGGGAGCATCTAGAAAAAAAGAAGGGATCTCACGTAGGAGAGAGAGAGAGAGAGAGACAATAGCTTGAAAATTCATGCTGTGAGGGCCAAACGGAGCGGCGTGCGGTGGGTGAGGTTTCTGGAAAATACATGTGTGTTAGACGAAAGCGAGAGGACGAAGGACATCGACGTTGCGTGATGATAATGTCAATAGGGGATCTGAGAACGAATGCGAGTGTTACGTACATTTTTGTCGTTTAATCGAATCGGTTTTTCTTTTTTTTTTTTTATGAGAACATGCGATTGTCCTGTCGAGTCGACGAAGCGCCGGTGGTAATGATCGTACGCGATACACGATCGCAAACTTCGTATCGGACAGCGGCTGATAGATCTATTAAAATCCCTTGAATGAGCGCCGGGCGCGAGCAGCGCTAAGTGCATTATATGCAGGACAAAAACGAAAGTGACCTTGGCACAAATGCCTAAAGCGCACACCGATCGTAGAATCGCATTAACACTGAATATAAATTAAAACCGATTGTTACGCGCCGTGTAGCAATCCCGCGCGGGGTCGAGGTGCAATAGTCCAATTGAAAAAACGAATTGTGAAACAAAGATTGCGCGACGCATCCTCGCGACCATGCGGGAAATAAAAGCTGTTAAAACTTTCGCATTTCCGCATACTTGCGCGCGTACGAGTCAACGCGTGCAGCATCGTCAACGGTGAACTGTATAAGAAAAATGAAGAAGGAATAAGAGTTTTTAGATTGTTCAAAGTATCCGGTTACCATCGGAGTAATAAATATAGAAACTTCGCAAAGTTACGCGTTATTTCGAGATAACTCAATAAACGTGGAATCATGGCAGTAAAAGTGATATATCCCCTAGCTCATCAAATTGTACTAATAATAAAGACGCCGACTGACGGTCGTTTATTGAAAAAGAAACTGCTCGTAAAAATCCACTCGTGTCAAGCGGCATCTCTGATTCCATTATCCGTCTTTCGGAGCCCGCGGCGGTGCTCGTTCGTTCGTTTCTCGGCTCAATCAAAGTTGTAGTCGTAAACGGAGCGGCAACAAACGGGAAACCGTCGTGGTTCTTTAATTAGTCGAGGTGGTGGCGTCGGCGAGGACGGTCATCCCCGAAAGACAAACTTTCCGGGACCCGCGGTTTCCGAACATCGCCGAGGGGGAAATACGATACGCACGTGTATTTAGGAGCCGGTGCCCTTAACGAGCCACACTAATAAAGTTAAAGCGGCATCGGTGGCGACGCGTCGCGCGAGACCAGATCGGAAAGCGCGCCGAAACGCACTCGTGATCCCGTTCGGCCGTTTCCGTGACTCGCCGGAACCGAGCAGCGAGCGATAACCGCCTCGCTCGTTTGGTCGGGCCGATTCGTGCTCGCTCGGCGAACCTCGGACTGCGAGGGAGGAGGGGGCGCCGACGGTACGACCGGGAGGGGAGAGCGAAGGGTGAGGCACTCGGCCATCATCGGCGGAGGCGCGCACAGTTCAGTGACCCGACGAGCGTCATTCTATGATGGGGGGTGGGGGGTGGGGGGGAGTTCTGACATATTGTGAGATGCCAACCCGCTAACGCCGGTCCCCGAAAAACACCTCTCTCTTCGTTTCACTCCCATCTAGCATTCCTTCTCTGTGCCTCTTACTACCGACCTCCCTTTTTCTGTTTCCATTTTTCTCTCTCTTTCCCTCTTCCTCAACTATCTGGCTTCGCTTCTTTTTTTCCTCGGTTACTCCAGCTCTTTCCCCCACCATTTTTTCTATCTCTGTCGTTATATCGCTCTCCCCTTTTCTTTGTTTCTTTTCCTTCTTCCTCCCTCGCGATCCGTTCTTCCGTCCACATTGCTCACCGTTATCTCTCTCTCTCTTTCTCTCTCTCTCTTTCGCCGTTTTTATCACTCTCCCTCTCTCTCCCTCTCTAGCTCTCTCTCTTTCTCTCTATCTATCTCTCTGTCCTTCTATTTCACTGTCTTTCTTTCATTCTTTCCGTTATTCGTATCTGTTCTTTCCCGATGACTCGGGTTCGAATCAAACCCCCGAAATATTCATGTCGCGCTGAGTTTCCGCGAGTTTTCCCGAGCGGGCCCGAGCAGGAAGCGTGATCGCGTGACGCGCTCGTAGTGGGAAGGTGTAGCGCGTGTCGGCTCGCTGCGTCCCGGACACTCGATCGGATCCACCTATTGTTGTGTGTGTGCGTGTGTTTGTATTTGTGTGCGTGAGCGCGTTGGTGCGCGAGAGACTCCCGAAATTGCCGCGGAGGAAGGAAACGTGGAGGCATCGTGGCTTGGCGAGTGCGCGCGTATACGAGCCTACACGTGTACGTGCATGCATGCGTGCGTTGGTGCGTGCGTGCGTGAGTACGCGCGCGCGCGCCAGTGGTCTGGCTCAGCCGAGGAGTACGTTTGCCTCCGTCGTTTCTCCGGCGCGCGTGTACCAGCATTTTCCTCGTTTGGCCCTCCTCGTTTCTTTCTCCGGGCTTGCCCATTCTCCTTTCTCCCCTTTCTTCGTCTCCTGCGGCTGTTGTTCCAGCAGTCGACTCGTTGTCACCTCTCTCGGAACAACGTCAGGCCTCGCTCGCGTCTCGAAATTCGTCGCGATCCGAGAAAGATTCGTGTCGTCGTCGGTCGGGTTGAGAAACGGTTGGTCCACCGATCTGCCGAAGATGAACGGTGGAGACCACGGTGCGCTGTGAACATGTTACCAAATGCGCGAGCTCGCTCCGCAGTCCGGTACCGCATTCCGCGTGTCGTTCGTGCGTGTTAAGTGCAGCCAACAAAGTGATCATCGTAGCTGGAAAGGCTCCAGGTGGAAAACACGCGACCTCTTCGCGGTTCTTTGTGTGTGGGGAACCGGTGGGGCTGTGTGTACGTGCGTCTGCCTCCGTCTGTGCACCCATGTATACGCCGCTGTGCGCGTGCATTCATCCGTGTGTACGCTTGTACGTGTACATTTTGTTTTACATGCGACGCTTGCGCGGTCGTTCCGCGACGATTCGCGTGCACGCGCGCCGAGCTCGCGGCGCGCAAGAGCTTCGGTTGTCGCGATAAAAATCATCGGCTATTTGTGAACCGTCCGCGACCTGGTCCCATCGGGACTCGCTGCACCGAATGACCGAGGACCCTCTTTCGCCGCTAAAACCACTCGACGATCCTAAACGAACTCGGAAGTTGACATTCGGTCTGGTTCGGTATTCATATTTCCCGGAGGTTTCCGCATCTTTATTCTCCGAAAAGGAAAAGAATGCAGATGAACGCGTGGTCGTGTCAGCTGAATCGTACGGTTGCATTCTTCGATCGGTTACAACGATCCAGCTTGGCTCCCGCTGTCCATAAGTTTCTTTGCTCTCGTGGATCTTTGGATCAGGAGGATATTGCGAAACCCATTAGCGGGCCTGTGCTCGAAAGTTGACAGTCTCTTCTGCGTAATAGGTGACGCAGGGTAGACGCTTGGTTCCTCCATGGATGTTAAGCGACAGATGATGCGAGACGGACTTGCTGTGTACCAACCATGCCTTGACAATTGGATATTACGCTTATGGAGACCGTGTCGACACGTTGTCCGCGACGCCGTTTCTTATTTCACTTTGTCACAGTCGCTAAGTTTCTCTCGATTGGTATTCCGCGCCGTACCATCGGCATCCGAAGCCACTTGCGTGCCCAATTTTTATGCACATACGTGCGAGATCGCGTCTGCCTAGCAGCCAAGACTACTTTCTACTAAATTCTGCACAAACCGCGAAAGAATTCGTACGAACTTTCGGGTCAGGTTCTTGGGCGACAATGGTCGATACCTTTTCACCGGTGTAACCTGGTTGATCGTAAAACTTTTCGGTAAAGTTGAGAAATTATAACGCGTATTTACATTTGCCGCGAAAGTTTGTACTGGCATAGTAAATCGAAGTCGTTTGTCAGATAGCAACGGCTGCTAGACAGTTATCGAACCAGCCGATCAGCCGAAAGTTTTAATCCCGTCGAGTATATCGTTGTGTATCTTGTTAAATTTTTAACCGTTGTAAACGCCGGTTTCGGTTCACGAAGGTTTCCCCGTCTCGAGTTTCAGGAGCATCGAAGCCTCCAAAATTAGAAAGTTTTAAGTCTAGGTTGTTGATAGACATATATCACGGCTTCTTCGGACGCAGCACTTCACGTGGTCTGATTCTCTCATTTCCGCCATAAAATCTCACGACACGTCGGCTCCGTTCTCCGTCCATCGCTTTAAAGTCCTTCTCCCTCGCTTCGGAGTTATCTCGAATGAAAGCGGTCAGAGGCGAGAGAAAAAGAGAAAGAGGGAGAGAGCGACGGAGAGCAGTACAAGGAAGTAGTTCAGATTTCGTTATTTCCGGATGTGTAAGGCGCGCGCCATATTGCTCGCAAATTCGTATTCGAAAATTTTCAGCCGACTACTTCGAGGAAATTACGCCGGAACGCTCCGGGTTCGACAGTTCCGGATGCGCCACGGTTACGCCATTCGCCTCTTTGCATTTTAGTCTCTCCGTCCCGCTCGATGCATCCTTTTCCATCTACACTGAAAATTTCTGTCTCCGTATGGCAAATCTCAAGGCAGTCGTTTGTACGAAACTACGGGGCAACGAGGATTAACAGGTTTCGACTTCGTCGAGTTCGTAGGTAGTGCTATCTTCTCGCTGTCTGGCTCGATTTATTTATTCTCCACCTAAAATCTCTTCAAGCATCGAACTTGAACGAACCATCGATAAGAAACATTGCGACAATGTATCTTTGATTTACAGACGAGCGGACCAAGTCAGACTCCATTTCACTCTGTTCTCCTATCGTCGTAGTCTCGTTCGGTAATCTCTATTAAAATTGTACATCGGACACGGATTACTCTGCGGCTCGCTATCCCGGCTGAAGACAGGATAACGTGCTAGATAGTCGCCTTTTCTTTTTCTGACGTCAGTTGCCCCGAAGCGTTGCCCCTGGGGGCACGGCCGGCCTGTTGTCCATGCGTGTACGCTCGCTCATCGTCTCGAAACGACATTTCAATACGTCTACAAAAGATCGTTTGAACAGAGACGTACCTGACATTTAGCAAAATAATTCGCGAGCGTTTATCTATTTCCGTCCGAGGAATTAGACGCTAGTCACTCGAACCGAGGCCCCGAGACGCGTTTCGCGATCCAGCCGACTGATTCCGATAACTGTGCGGCGGCCTAATCTCCGGGCATCGTTTCGCCGTGTGTTGGAAACGTTTGTCGATCGAGCGATAGCGTCCCAAACTAAGCCTAGTCACGACCGAGCGGAGGAAAAAACTCGTCTCGGTTTGTACAGCGGATCGGGCGTTCCTCTGGTACGACTCTGTCGACGAGTTTGGACGATGTCCAAGGGTCTGGGGGGCTTTTCGAACGGACGGGATCGAACATCGAGAACCTCTGTTTCCGCAATTTAGCAAACGGTGATGCTTTGTCGGCAGACGTTTGCATGCGTGTGCGTATATGCGTATGCTTGTGCGTGCGCGCGCGCGCGCAACCAAGTAAAACACGCAGCAACGGTGCATCGTCGGACAAAGCGAGAACCGCGGCACAAAGCGACTTCGATTTCGGGAGTTCCGGGTATAGTGGCCGGCGCTGCACTCTCCTCGAGGCAACGGCATGACGCACGTCAAAGATGCGAGCGTGTCGGGTGACTGTACTCTGGGTTCATCGTTCTCGGTTATGTAATGTTCGACCGTATGGTGCAAGCGCCTCGACGCTACTCGTGGCGCTAGAGTTGTCGGACGAGAGAAGCACAATATACAGACCCGAGCCGCACCGAATCCTCTTCGCTCCAATACAGTAGTTGCCGGCCTGTACGGCCGATGCACACACGCGAAACGCGTCTCTCTCTCTTTCTCTCTTTTCCCCCTCCCTCTCTCTCTTCTTTCTCTCTCTCTCTCCTCTCTCTCTCTCGGCCTCTATTTGTCTTTCTCCGTTTGGCAGCCTGAATCTTTCGTTTCTCTGTCCAACGGCAGCGTACCCTCTTGCCTCTCTTTTGCTTTAGCGCCCTCGCAGCGCGATATAGACGCACGACGTTACCGAGCTGGGAACGAAAATAGAGGGCAACGGGAGCCACTGCAGCAGCCGCATTTCTTCTCTTTCACTCCTTTCTTTGCGTCTTCTCGCATTGTTTTTTCTTTTCTCTATCGGTATCTCTGTGTCGTCATCGACAACGACGCTTCGCGTTAATTTGCACGCAATTTCTGAGCGCGTTTCATGTTGAAACTCTCTCTCTCTCTCTCTCGCTCTCTCTCTCCCCTCGCCCCAGGTTATTTCGATTGCTATCGCGCGGCCAAGCTATCCAGGGCAAAGAGGAAGTGATCGACGAGCGCCGGGGTCCCAGGTCGAACACAAAATTTGTCGCGTGCTTCCCGCCGATGATGCCGTGCGCGACACAAGGCCGGATTGATTTAGGGTTGCTTCGGGAGGGATCGGGGTGTATTCTTGGTCGAAATCCAGGTTATAGGGCGTATAAATAGGCTCACCTGGAAATTACTTTCGGGAGCAGCGGAATTAATACTTTTAATCCCGAATAGCTGCTTCCTCGTCTCGTCCGTTCGATAACATTCCGCGCGATTAGCGATTCCGCAGCGATCGTCCGGGTTCGGTCGGAAAGCGATCGCGTGCGACTGTGGTTATCCGGAAGTAAAACCGTCCGACACGAAGACGATTTCTCTTTACAGAAGTTTCGAGCAGTCTCGTCGAGTTGACCGAAATATTTAGGAAAACAGATTCTGAGCAATCCAATGTCCATGCGGTTTCATCGATCGAAAGGGAATCGGTTACGCGTCAGCATTAATTTTTCTGGACGAACGATCCTCTTCGGGTCACGGAAAAAAAACCTGGCCGCGTCTCCGACGGACATTCTATCCCGTCTGTTTCCCGGGATACGGTACAAAACCGTTTCAAAGTCGAGCACGACGGCGGTTTGCTTGAAACAGGATCCAGGGATTCATCGGACACCTTGAAAGTTCCGCTCGATTTTCCAGCAGCGATTCTCGTAAAGTCTGAAACGATATTCTTTTAATGATCTGCACAAGTAGAATAGGTCTGCAGTGTGATGTAAATAGCGATGGGCAGATGATTAGGACACTCGACGAAATGGTAAACCACCGTAATGTGTTCACGTACGAGTTATTAGTGTATTTTTTAAATGAAACACGCGAGTGTGGAACGTAAATGGAGGGAAGTCTCTCAACATTCGGTGGACCAAGTTGGGGGGCGGACAGCACGAGCCCACAACCACCGGAAACGTCGAGAACGAGGGTGTCTGTGCAAACTCCGAGTCCGGAGAACGTTTCGGAGGATCGTAAATTTCAAGTCAATTCTATACGAGGTACTCGATACGAGTCAAACTTGACACATATCTATACTATTTTATATCGAAATTGGCAATCATGTCGCAAGGCATGACTTTTTCATCTGCAAAATGTGTATTATATTGTGTTGACAACTTTTGGCCGGTGGTATCCGGATATATTTTGACCGACTTCAACTGAAACTCCGTTAAAATAAAATCTTGAAGGCATTCGAAAAATATGAAATTATAAACACCTTCAATAATTGATATTATTTACAGAAGGAGATTCTGTTAAACTTCTTCTTGTTGCAAATAAACAATGTTTGAAAATCCACGGTCTAGTTATTAGCAATATCCTACAAAAGAAAAGAAAGTTTATATTATTAGTGTATCTACCTTTGCTTCAGTATCTAAATATTAACACCAGAACCACCGAGTAATAAATCCGACCGATGTATATTGCTTTGTAATAATGACAAAATTGCATTTATTCAGATCTCGTACAATTTTTATCGTAATGTCTGTTTCAATGAAGAAATTCATTCGAAACTTTCTGGTGAAAATGTTTTTGTAACTTCAGAATTCAAAACGAAAAATTCAGGAATCAGTCGTTTTGATTGGTTCGGTAGTTCTGATGTTAACAACAACCACAATAGAGTTTTATTTCGAATCAAAATAAATGAATAATATCCACTTTTACTAGATTATGCTCTTAATCTATATCGCTAACTTGTTGAGGAGAAGTATTCAGAAAGCATGTTTTTCAAAATTGGTAAAAAAAGCCCCGAATATCTTTAACTATGTAGTTGGCAAAAATATCCACTGTCCGAGATTTGAAATGTTCTATAACAATTCACTCCCGTCTATTTCGTAAATTAAGTTGCTATTGTTCTTTTCGTTACAGTAAAGCTATCAAATATAACAAATGATTGCTATGTATTACTTTATAAGAATGAGAAAATTAAATTTATGCAGATGTTTCGCTATTCTTATAGTAACATTTGATTTAATTCCTATAAAACGTTCTTTATATTTCCCCGAATTTTATCTGCATTGGTAGACTTAATGTCGAACAGGGAAGACTTTAATACATTTTAATAATCCACCTTTAATAGTTAATAATTTATTATTATATTATACGGATTATATTTATATTATACGGAAGAACTATAAATTAGTTAATTTTTAACTTGTAAAGATACACATTGTAAATTCTTTGAACGGTAAATTCAATTTATATAGTATTGAATATACTATTTAAAATTGCAGGTAAAGCTAACGAAAGTTGACTTTCTATTCGACGGTATGCATAAACGTCACACTTCTTTTTCGACTTAATTTCACAGTGGAAACCGCAATGAATTTATCGCCCCGTTATCGCACCCCATTACAGTGATACGAAATCTCTGGCGAAGCCCTAACAGACCGTTCATGGTGCATTCGAACGCAGCTACGATTACATCGCAATGGTACTCGCGGGCTAGTATTCTTTTCCGATCGAAAGGTTATCCATAAATATACTTTGTGAGAACGACCAATGGTGTGATGAACTTTGACGAACCACACGTAAGGTGCCAGGCAATGCATCTTTCCTCTTTGATACGCTCTGTTATCGCAAAACTTCTTTGATTCGCCCAATTTAATCAAACATTGTATCATTTAAACGTTATAAACAATATCGTAACCTATAGTTTAATGGAAGCGTCTGTTTTGAGTTATAAATCATGAATTAAATAAACTGTTACAATAAAAAAACCATTGCAGTATGCAAATTTTATGAGACAGTTTCTAGTCACCATGTTCAAGGATGCTACTAATATTTAACCCTTTGCACTCGAATGGCGCCTCTAAGGCGCCACTAAAAATTGCTATACTATTATTTAAACAACTTTTACATCTGTAGATTTGCAGCGAAAAAATCAATAACAGTTTTAATGCTCTAAATACGAGCAATAGTAATTAATTTCATATGTATGAAAGGAAGTAAATTATGTATAATGGAGCTATTATAGTTAAAAATATTGTATCGATTTTTTAATGGAATTGCTTCAAGTGCAAAGGGTTAAGCAGCAAAATATATTTAATAAATATTTTTCTTCGTTACTCTACTTAACCCGTTGAATGCGCAGCTATTTTTCCTAGCTTCCTCGTCACAGTGTATTTAACTTTAAATGGAAAGAATACAATTGTGCATAAGCAAAAGACTTGCTTACTCCGTTTGTGCTCTTCCGTTTCAATAAACTCTATTAAATTAGTGTGAATATTTCATAATATTATGTAAATTATATATAACACATTAGTTTATAAATTTGATACCGTCAGTCCTGACGATGTCAGAGACCGTCATCGCGTTTAATACGTATTTGTAGACATCAGCAGACTCTTATTCAATGACAATATCTTCCATGGTACAAACTAATATATTTTAGCTAGTTTGATAAATACGAATATGAAATATATTAACTGTATTGTTCTGCAAGTGAAATCCATTTTAGAATTAAATCAAATTTCAAATAGCAACAATTGTAACGTCACCTAGTTTCTTCAAATAAATCCTGAAAGTAGCGACGGTACCCTTGCATGTAATTTGATCAATATACTCTAGTCCCGAAAATCTTACGAGATTATTAAATAAAAACAGAAAGGTGACCATTATAGCGTAGCATTAAGATCGTTGAATTCGTTAGTTCAACTCGATTAAAAGGCAATTTGTTTGTATGTGTTTTCAGCCCAGATCGAAATAATCCCGTGCAAGGTGTGCGGCGACAAGAGCAGCGGCGTCCATTATGGCGTGATCACCTGCGAGGGCTGCAAAGGCTTCTTCAGGCGGTCCCAGTCGTCGGTCGTTAACTATCAATGTCCACGGGCCAAGAATTGCGTGGTCGACCGTGTAAACAGAAACCGGTGTCAGTACTGTCGGTTGCAAAAGTGCCTACGCCTCGGCATGTCCAGAGATGGTGAGTGCATATTACTGATTGGAGCTTTCGTTCTCTTGATCGTTCCTCAAGGTGGCGAGAAGAGTTACATTACCTTAGCTTCTCGATATGCGTCGGTAATCGGTATGGCTGACGTCAGCCCGTGTGGGCAACCAATTAGTAAATACTTAATCAATTACAGAAGGTTACTGAATAATGTAATTAGCCGATCACGCGTTTAGCCCTTGCGAAGCTGGTTATTTAGAAACGTCTTTATTACATACGTGCGTTACGTCAAGATTGCGGATCTTTATGGAAATCCTCGTCTTCGAAGATTACTTTACGAAGATTATAATAACGAAGAAGTTTCTTTTTTTCGACCAGAAGATTCCTTCCAGAGATTCCTTGCATTCGAACATAACCGTTATCGAACACACATATTTTTCGCATACCATAAATTCACGAAGATCCGCGTATGAATTGCAAGGATCTTCGAGAACCGAGAAGATGCCTCGTTCTTTTCGCTGTAGTTGGTAAGCAAAGTCGTGGCGGAAAAAAAGGATCAACGAAAGTAGAACGATAATCGTCGGCCAGTGTCAAGCCAACAAACCCCACCAACGATAGTGCAACAAATCAACAACGATAGGAAAATGTAATTTCTTTGTTTCCCGCATTTATTATCGCACGTTAAGTCACCCCACAATTGCGAGGAACTTTCTCTTTCGCTCTCTCGCTCTGAAGATTAGCTCTTTTCAAACATAGAATACGTAAACACAAAGCCCGCGAACGCGAGTTTAGACTTTCGTCAGGTAAACCTCGATAGAAATAAGAAAACTGGGGCTGTAAATTATTTCGTGCTTTCGTGTTTTCAGCCACCAATCATCTGCAATTTTTTAGACTAAGGCATCCATAGCATCCTCTATATTTATAATTACTCGTGTGAAGTCATAAGTATATTCAAAACTCAACATTTTTGTGAAACCATAACAATCGATTGGAAAGGAAATTATTTTACATTTCTTTTAAAGTATAAAACTAATTTTAATAAAATTAAACTTCTAAATTAAAATTCTATTTTGTTCTTGCCGATATGTAGTCAGTTCCCTACTTCTTCTTCTGAGCCATTACGAATGCCAACTATAAACTAAATCGTAACATAAATTGATCAAATGGAACCGAAAACAGAAACAGAAATAAAATAACATTATTATTTACATATTTATTAACCTAGTTTATTTTATTTACTGGAAAACTGAATAGGACTTTATGCAAGTAATTACGCAAAAATGGAGTACGAGTGACAGACAGTTAAAATGTCACCTCGGTATTAGCAAATATATTTATGCATTGCCTAATCTGCAAACATTTGAATATTTCTTTCCTCGTTGACTTATCAGTGGAACGAGCTTAAATATAACAAAAACTACAGCCAGCGACAAGACGTAAGTGGCAAGCTCGAAAATCGAACTGAAACAATGACACTTTGTGTGGTCCTCTGCAAACAGTAATTCCATCAAATAAGAGTCAAAGGTGCATCGTGATTGATAATCGTCGAGATGTCGCGTCGAACGCGACCGTTTCGGTTGTCCCGTTCAGCCTGATCAAATCTGGAGATTCATGTTGGTCTCATTGCCATGACGAACTCACTCGGAAACGTACGATTTGCTGTGCTCGTCCGCGGTTTGTAGCAAATCAGATGCACGGGGATAGCGACGGCCACGCGTGCCGCTCGGGGTGCACGACCCGTTATCGGAGGCTGTCCACTCCCCCTCTCGACCCGGGCCTCCTCTGCCGCACAACACCCCCGCAGATCCCACCTATCTCTCTCACACCTTCGCTCTATCTCTTCTACGTGCTCTCTCTCTCGTTTTCTTTTTCTAACTCTCACTATTTTATGCTCTTTCTCTCTCTTTCCCTCCTCTTCTCCCGTTTTCTCTCTCGTGTTCCTTCGCTCTTTCTTGATCTCTCTTGTTCCTTCGCTCTTTCTTGATCTCTCTTGTTCCTCCGCTCTTTCTTGATCTCTCTCTCGTTTTCTTCTTCTAACTCTCACTCTTTCATGCTTTTTCTCTCTTTCTCTCCCATTTTCTCTGTCTTGCTTTTGCACTTTCTTGCCCTTTCTCTCGTTTTCGATTCCCCTTGTTCTCTGTTTCTTACTTTTGGTTTCTCTCTATCATTTTCGATTTCTTTTGGTCTCTCTCACGCTCTCTCTCTCTCTCTCTCTCTCTCTCTCTCTCTCTCTCTCTCTCTCTCTCTCTCTCTCTCTCTCTCTCTTTCACTCTTTCTCTTAATCTCTCTCTCTCTGTCACTCTCTCGCTGTTTCTCTCGCTGTCTCTCTTACTCCCCCTCTCTTTCCGTCTCTCTCGCCGTATTTCTCACTATCTCTCTCGCTCTCGCTTTCCTCGACGCGGTGGGGCCTCTTACTGCGTTGCTGCACCTTATCGGACCAAGCCACGGTCTGTCTTAGACACGTTAACGACATTCGTGCGCAGTCATATAGCTTTTAGTCTTCTGCTTGGTTGACGGTTCCTGTTAGAAATCGAACGTAGTCTTCCGTTCCACAGAGACTGGAAGTGACAGTAATAATACTATAATCGAGCCGTTTAATGTAAAAAAGGGGCAGGTGAAAACAAGAAGTTATTCACGAAGAGTGAAAAGGGACGGAGGAGTTTCATGTACTTACGATAAATGTTGTTGAACTGTATGATTTCCTTTTTTTAACACTAGAACTGCCGAGTAATAACCGGACCGATGTATATTGTCTGGTAATAATGACAAGACTGCATCTATTCAGACTTTGTCCCATTTCTATTATACTGTCTGCTTCAATGAAGAAATTCATTCGAAGCTTTCCAATGAAGATACTTTTATAATTTTTCGAATTGTGAAAGACAAAATTACTAACCACTCATTTTTATTGGTCCGGTAGTTCTAGTGTTAAATACTGATCAAATAAGCCGATTTGGGGATTTTAGTATTGACATACTAATAATATTCAGTGCAACATCTTGTATGTAACATCTATCTCTGTTGTCAGAATGCAAAAGATAAAGATTTTTCTTAACGTTAGATAATCCAAGTTGGGATCGAACCTACTTCCAATAAAACAGTGTGATAACTACGGAAATTACAAGATATACAATAAATATTTGATTTGTTTAGCAAATAAATTGGGTTTATATTGTGCAAAAATATATCTTATACCAAAAATAAATACGAATTGAGGTTCAATCCCCAGAGAAATGTTTAGTAAAGTAAATAAACTTTGACCGACGGTGATTGGTTAATTAGTTTTTTAGTTACCTTACACACCATTTCGAGAAATATGATTTCAAGATAAATGTGTACAATGTTTTCCAAATATTACAAATATATTTTAACCATAAAATAGTAACGATATTTTTACCAGAATACATGAGGGTCCTCCTTAGGCTAAAATTCTTTGAAAGAGAATAATACAGTAGAATGAAATTACATTATAATTATTATAATTATTTCATTGTATAAGTATTACTTTATTGTATTATATAATTATTTCATTGTATCATCATTTTTGGAGATATTGGAAATATCGTTTCCAGAAAGCTGAACCTTATATTAAAATTTACAATCATAGAAAAAGATGAAAGTATATATTGAGCTTTTGCTTCTACAATAATGGAGTTACTGTTTTGTAACATTAGGGGTAAAATATATACACTTGATGTTGCTCATATGACGTCCTTAAAGAATTGAACCCTTTAGTTTAATTAATTATTCTAAATTATTCTAGCTATTACCTTTGGCAGAAAATATTTCATCGAAATTATGAATATGATTGTTGTACGAATTAGTTGGGTGGAAATATATTCATCGTTGCCAGATTCATTCAAACGATGTGCTAGTACTTACAGATTTTAAACTTTCTATTTGGACGTTAATGTTGGTATTCAACTGATTATAAATAGTTAATGATTTGAATTGATTTGATTACATGTCAGTAGATGCATAAAAAGATATTATAAAAATATGGTATAAGAGGTAACACTATTCTATAAAAATATTAATAAAATAGCAGGATATTGATTTATTTACCAAATATAACATAGTAAACTGTCTCTCTCTCTCTCTCTCTATGAGGAATTAATACAGAAATTAAAATAACATTTTCTAATATTTTTAACGTTGAAGACGATAATGTACATTGTTACAAAAATATTTTTAATGCTTGAGGGTACTCATTTAAATTAGTATATAATTTGCTTGTTTTGTGGATTGTGAAAAGATAACATATTTATTTTTGTACTAGTATTTTCTTCATATGTGAAAAGGTCTTTTATCGTATTTTTATTATTGATTGAAACACCTTCCACACTGAAAATACGAATAATTACAACGATAGATACTTAATTTGTTTGGTCGAATAATTTTTGCCAGGGGTATTGCTTATAAAGGGGAATTATAAATTCCGAAAAGGTGAAAGAGCACAAGTAATTGCGCTAAAACCACCGAGCATTAAAAGTGATTGATACGTGCTGCCTCATGAAAGTGGCAAGTTTGAATGCATTCGGATTTACTCGGTTAAATCTTGTTTTAAACTGGTTCATCAATAATATGCCATTAAAACATCTTCATAATGTGAGTAATTGTAAAATGTTAAATCTGAAATTTATTATTTCACCAGACACGGTTATATTAATATTGAAACTATACAAAATTGTTAATATTCAATCTAAACGGAGACGATTATAATAAATGCGGAGAACGAAGGAGCCAAAGTGAAGCATAAAATAAAAGAATAAGTAAAAAGAAAAATTAGGGGATTACTCTTAACGAAACGCTGATTGCGAATAAGAAAATCAGGACAAAATAATACCAAGAGCGGAAAACGAAAATAAAAATATAAAATATTAAACGTAAATATACGTCAGTAAAATACCGTGAAAAATGCAACTAGAAATAAATTGACTGTTATTAAAAACCAAGCAAATTAATCGAAAAGAACTAATCGAGTTGCTAAATAAATTCAATTTTCGCTCAAAATTTCAATTTTTAGTTAACCATTCCTGTGTGTTATAATATCCACGGCATAATAATGTTTTATCAATATCCTCGTTTTCTGTTATTCAAAATGAACAGAATGAATTAGCTGCCCGCTCCAAGTTAATTACGAAACTTTTTATGCCCTCGTTTTGCATTTTACGTTGTAAAATTCGCGTTATAAACAGTCTTTCTTGCGATAATTGTGTTCAGTAATTTTTGCGTGACGAAACTTTGAAACTCGTGTAATAAATGTATCCGAAAATTTCGCGAGTCCGTAACAGTAATCGATGTGATCGCTATAATACCGGTGAACTGTCCATGTTCCACTTTTGCTTCGAACGGAACAACAACCATACGTTGGAAGGAAGTTGTATGTAGGTAAACGGACGAAAATAGTTCAACTTCGCTTGTTAATATCGAAAACAATTTATTCAACGAGCCTATCTTTCCGACCGGCGGCGAAGTAAAGCGGGCTCGTTGCGGTTTCTTCAGCAATCGACTCCACTCCGCCGATTCGAATACATAAATCCCGTCAAAGTAATTTATACGCGCGATTGTGGTTGAAAGACGAATTGTCTTTGAAGTGTCCCCGGCGTGCTCAGGAATGTGTACGTATGCACATTGGAGTGTTCTAGAGTTTGTTTCGTCCGTTCGTTTCCGTGAGTGCTTGTAAACTTTTTTAATGAACACTCGCCTGGTTTCCAGGTTTCTGCCGTCAGATAAAAAGCACCGTCTGATAAGCACCAGCCGAAAAGCAGGACGTTGCGGTCGAGTCAAAATCGGTGGCCCGACGACCGTGTTTGACTCGAGGAAATGAATATCAAAATATCGAGTTGAGTCGACAGTGCAATCACCTTGGCTTCGACAACGTAGACGCGAGACATTGCCCGTTCAACACATTAAGTGCCCATCTGACGACCTCAAAAATTCCATAAAATCAAATTAATTTATTTAACGAAGCAGCGATTGAAAACTCTAAATGTATAGCATATACGTATCTATCAACCTTCTTGCATTCTTCAGATATCAACTAAATTTAATACAACGAATATATTAACGTACAAATTTATTTTTAAACATGAACAAATAATTTTGGCATGGCAGTCAAAGAATATTTATGTTAGGAATATTTCGTAGTAAAATTTACGAAAGCTCAAATTTGACAAAAGCTTGCGAATCCTCGGACGCTAGGCTAGTCTTAAAGCGTACAGGGTGAAAATATCGGAATTCTAGGGAAGGGATGATTGCTGAGGTTTATTGTAAGGAATTTCTTCCTCTGCTGATTCGAGGCTTCATTTTCGTATTATTAACGAAAGTTTTTATATCTCCAATGAAAAGAATAGTTTTTATTTTTTCAGTTATAAATTTAAAAGGGTTTCCTTTTTCAGGGTTTTATAGAAAGGATATAATTTTAGAGTAGCATACGTACCTCGACTCTGCCAATGGCAGAGTATTCGTTTTAATACTAAACCTACGTAGCATTAAAATCGACTGATGTACATTGTTTTATAAAAATGGCAAGGTATAATGTATTTAGAATTTCTGCAATTTTTATTAGAATGTATGATTGAAAAAAGAAATCTATCGAATCTATTTTTATGATGGCAATTTTATGACTTCAATAATAGTAAAATTGAAAATCTAAAAGTCATTTGACCCACTCTGGTAGTGGTTGGCTCACGTTTTCGTTAATAACTTGAAGATATAATAAAGTGTGATATTTTCGCAAAGGAAAACATTTCTTAAAATACTTCTGGTTTGAGCAATATATTTGGAAGTATTTCTCGTTCACAAATTAGACTTTTGATGTTTCTAAGGTGGTAGGTATTCACTTAATTTAATCGCCAGAAATTGAGGAATTAGATGACGGCTTTTATTCGTGTGGGTCGAAGTAGACATACGTTTCGAGAATCAAGGATTAAACGCTGTATCAATCCATGATGATTGAATTTAAAAAATTAATCGTAATATGTAATTCATACAATATTAACCCTTTGCACCCTTTGCAGCACTGTTTAAAACAATCTTTACATCGCTATGCTTGTGTCAAAGAAATTCGTAAAAATGTAATCGTTGCAAGCACGAGTAACAGTAAACAAATTTCGTATGCATAAGATGAAATATATCGTGTAGAATGAAAATATTCTAGGTCAAAAAATTGCCTTGGAGTTGGGAATTAAAACAGCTTCCAGTGCAAAGAGTTAAAGAACATGTTTACACTGTCCCAATAGATTTGAGTGAAATAGATTAACCCTTTCAGGGCGAATGTCGTCACATTGGCGACACGAAGTCCGGGTATTCAATCTTTAACGTGGAAAAAGATATAATTTAATTATTCTATTAACATAAGATTAGTATATCTTTTTATTTTTACACGTAACTTCAAACTTTAATACAAGATTTAGCTTCCTGAAGAAAATATTTCTAATATATTTAAAAATCCTCGTCCACAAAGGGTTAAAGGGTACATTTTTGTATTTGGAAATTGATTTTAAAAATTGTAAACTCATTGAAAATAATCTTTAACTGGTGTGCCGAGGTTGTTGATAGTTCTAAGTACGCAAAGTCTATGTTTGGTTGTTCAATTTTCTCGATTGAATTTTCAATAATATAATACAAGTTTAATTTTTAATGTTTCTATTTTTTCATATATTATCTAAAACCTAAAAAAATGCAGAGTCTAATTTTAGATATACAAATTTTTTGTTTATATTGGGGTCTGCCACGACCTAAATATAGCAGTTATGCTTCTAAAAATCATTACGCCAACAAACAGTAAAACGAAGCTTAAATAAACAATTATTCATTAAAAATCTAACGAAGTGAGAAGAATATTGAAATACACTACTACTCGAATGAAACATCGCATTCTTCAAAATTTCAAAGATTAAATCGAATCTGTTCAAAATTTTCTCTATCGAAGAAAATTGAATGCAACCTATTAAAAATCGAGTTAAATTAAATGCAAACAGCTTTAATTAAATTAACTCAACTCGGATGTATGTTACGACCAGCACAGAGTCAATGGAAGTATTTAACCGGGGATATTGATAAAGCCAATTCTGGAGGGAATAGGTTCGTTCGATTGTATATACAAGATTTCGAAATATCCTAATCGTGCAGCTAGGCTCTTCGATAATCGTCTGGCCGCTCACGAGCCATCGTTTGCAAGTATTCGATAAGAATCCAGCCTCTCGTCGTCTAACATCTGATGCTACTTATTCGAGTGCTTCCTCCTCCAATAGACGGTTCAAAATAACATTTATCGCTAGAGTGATCTAAAATCAGCTACCGAGAGCATCGTCTGCAAAATTTGTAGACGGGCTATCTTGCACACTCGAGCGATGTCGTCGTAGCTCTCGTCGTAGGCCTGAGACCCACCGCGTGTCGCGACAGAGTAACGCAACGTGCGTCTTCTTTCTGGGATCATTGACACCGAATCATTTGACGAGTGCGTGAGAAGCGACCGATGCCTGCTATCGAGAACCAGAGACACCGGCTCTCGCAGGAGCATCGTTCTACGATTTTACAAGTTCCACGAGAAAAATCGTACCCGTCCCAGCTCAACCCTTCTCGATCGAAGGACTTGTAAGGTCCCCCGTCTTCTCGAGAGCCAACGTTCCCACGCGGTTGCCCACCCCCGGTCTCCAAATATAAAAATACACTCCGAAAATCCGAGTGTCTAGCAACTCTTCGAGGAAGCACCGTGCGCGGGAGGTCATTGACGCCGGGTTTCGTTCAATCCCGGCGTCGACGCGAGGTCGGAGTCAGAAGTTGGGAGTCGGAGAGTCGGGCCCGGTGCCGGGCCATGAAACGGTCCGCCCAGGTCTGCCTTGCCGATTCTCCAAGCAGAAGACGATCGTCTTCCTGGAGCTAGACGGAAGCCCGACGATCGAGCGAATCGTAGCCGCGTGGATCTGGCAACGATAATCGCGTTACTTCTCACGAGCCGGCGGCGTCCGGCAGTATTTGCGCCCGTTGATAAGGAGCCAGTCATCTCGGCGCAGCGTGTGCTCCATGCTTGCACACGCTTACCAGAAAGTGCATCGTGTACTACCGATGGCGCGCGCATACTCTTCCTGTTGTCGTCTCTCTTTCTCTCTCTCTCTCTCTTTCTCTCTCTCTCTCTCTCGCTCGCTCGCTCTCTCTCTCTTTCTCCCTCTATCTCTCCTTCCCTCTGCCTTCCTCCCTACCATTGTGTCGTTCGTTCCCTCCTCGCCCCTCGGTCTTTCTCTCTTTCTCTCTTATTCTGTCTCTCTCCTCGTCGGTTCCTCACGATCCTCCGGCCCTCTTCGTCGCGCGTCAGCCACGTTCGGTCGATCACCCTCCGCTTTGACCTCTTCGTCGGACTCGAGCTTCTCTCTCGGTTTCCTCCGAGCTGTACAACCGCGATCCCGATAGCGATTCAGCTGGCAGCTGACGTCGCCGCGTGTTTGCCCCTTTTTCCCGCTTTGCGTTTGATCGTTCCATCTCTTTCGCGACGCGCGGGCTACCTCGGGACATCATGGCACCGCGTGTGCGTGAACTCACGCGTGCGTTCCGCCGCTCGAGATTCGTCGCTCTCGCCGAAACGAATCGAATCGCGTGTTTGCCAATACGAGATGCACGTTCTCGCAGACTTGGCCCAGGGATGATCCGATCGTCGAGGCAGCAGCAGGTGGCAATCGATCGACCAAAGGGTGAACCCGACCTTTTGTTTTTAGAGACCGGCTCCGTTGTTTTGTTCTGATTCGTCTTTTTCAGCTGGGGGTGGTGGGGGTTGGGTCCATTTGCACACAGAGTTATTAGCTTCCGTTTCGCACGTTCACTGTCACGGTGCTTTCTGGCGTCTGCCGCCATTGATTTACTTAAAACGATTACCATAGAGTTAGTAAAACGGGATATTAATTTATTCTTTCGGAAATTAACCCCTTGGCATAAAATCACGTCTGTTAGACGTCATCCATTTCATGTGCCATTGTAGACTGTGACGTCTCCGAGACGTCAAGAGCTGTCGAAAAGAGTGCATCGATTCTGTTTCATTAAACATGTTCAAGATGCTCTCCCCTCTTCCAAAAATTTGCTTAAAACTATTACCATAAAGTTAGTAGAATGGGATATTAATTTATTCTTTCGGAAATTAACCCCTTGGTATACAATCACGTCTGTTAGACGTCATCCATTTCATGTGCCATTGTAGACTGTGACGTCTTCGAGACGTCAAGAGCTGTCGAAAAGAGTGCATCGATTCTGTTTCATTAAA
>CM052093.1:8293021-8334493 GCA_028453745.1 Agapostemon virescens | reverse complement strand
AATGTTCAAGATGCTCTCCCCTCTTCCAAAAAAATGTTCTTTTATGTGCTTGACATAGCTATTTATGATGCTTATGTTCGGTATTCTAAGTTGCTTAATTCAACGAAGCAAATGGATTGTATATTTTCGATTGAATATCGCAGGATATATGCTACGCAATTTGTCACTTCCTAATTACTCGACACGCGGCACACCGTCGCAAAGCGGGTACCCAATTGAATTACAGGCAAAACATTCGGCACATTTTCCAGAACATATACCTTCCACTAACAAAAAGGAACATCTTGCAAAGAGATGCCATGTGTGTGTAAAAAATAATGTGTAAGAAGTGAAACAACTTGGCAGAGTAAAAAATGTTTAGTTCCTTTACATATTCCAAAATATTTTGAAATCTATCATACTTTACAGAATTATTAATTTATTATTATATAATGTTACTTAACTACTGTCCATTAACATTATATATCAACCTGATTGAATATTATATAGCAATGTAAATTTCGACATAAAATGTTCTGTTGTCGAGCGTGCATATAACTGTTCAGTTGAGCCAATTAAATGGTATTCTTCGGACGCGTCAAATTCCATTTTATTTGTACGTCATGGGGTTAACACGTTTTGTGCCGCGTGGGGCGTATACGACCCATGCTGAACTTTCCGTTCAGGTCGCTTGCAGTTCTAATTGAAAAGCGAAGAATTTTGAAACATTTATCGTAGAGTCGAATATAGGCGTCTTAATATCATGTATACTGCATTTATTATAACGTGAGGCGATCGCGCACCACGCGGTGTAGCGATCATTTATTTTCGCACTGCCTTCTGTTAAAACAGCTGAGATTTTATTTCTTATTTAATAGTAAAAATGTGGGTCGTATACGCCACACGCGGCCTGAATGGAGAATCTTTAAAAAATAATGATATTATTAAAAAATAATTATGATTTGTGACAAGACATGTATGAAACGCGCATAATTCACGAGGTAGTCAATGTGTTAACCCTTATTCAACTGCCCCCTTGGAGGTGCCATTACAAATTACTACACAGATTCGTGTGTAACGCAAATATAGACGTACAACTTGTTCTATGATATTTATTTTTAGAACACTATTTTATTTGATGGAACATAGGAAATATAGGTTGACGTGAACAATAATCAATCTCAACGTTGTACTTTATTTCATTTGTGTTACACGAGGAAAATTCTCATGCAGCACGATTTCCTGTAACGCAAATTCATGCAACGTGCAACGTATTAACCATATACGAGAGTCTATTGTGTTATAATTCGAAATCGTTCGTGCATTATTAAATGCTTTGCGTTTCATAAATTGCTAAATATTCAAATGTAGTGTGAGTAAATGTATATGCAGCCCATTCGACTTTATACGGAGAAAATGAAATACACTAAATGTAATACAAATATTCTAGATTCGATGAAATGTTCAATTTGTAGAGTTAAAATAACTTCACTTGTAGAGTTCTAATCTTTTAGTAGCAAAGTTGAATTGTGACTATTTAAAATGAGTCCATTAAAAGGATTAACAAGTAAGTGGAATAAAATTGTGATGTATTTCACTATGGATCCGTTTAGACCTCAGTATTCGTCCTCCCAGGAACAATATTTGTAGCTAAATTTTTAGTTTCAAATTAGGAGTCTTGTCTGCAGGTTCATTTGTTAACTGTTATTTCCTTGTTTTCCAAGATTGCGAACATGTTGCTTCATCTTAATTTTCGTAAATGTTTATTTATTATTGGATTTATTGGGTATACATATCTTCTTAAGCTGAACTGTTGAAGAATTGTTAAATTCATTCTTCGATGAGGGTAGCAACATTAGTTTCAACCCTAAATGTCCATTTCTACGATCGCGCTAACAATATTCTTGTATATTCTGGTATATTATGGTATATTCTCTTACATTCTAGTGAATTCTAGTATATTCTGGTACACTCTAGTATATTATAGTGTATTCTGGTATATTATCTTACATTCTAGTATATTCTATCGAATTCTAGTATATTCTATCGAATTCTAGTATATTCTAGTATATTATTGTATATTCTTGTATATTCTAATACACTCTTGTGAATTTTAGTATATTCTGGTACATTCTAGTATATTCTCGTATATTCTGGTATATTATGGTATATTCTAGTACATTCTAGTGAATTCTCGTATATTCTGGTCAATTCTAGTATATTCTTGTATATTGTGGTATGTTATGTTATATTCTAGTACACTCTAGTGAATTCTCGTATATTCTGGTACACTCTAGTATATTATGGTATATTCTGGTATATTATGTTATATTCTAGTATATTCTATCGAATTCTAGTATATTCTGATACATTCTAGTATATTCTTGTATATTCTTGTATATTCTTGTATATTTTAGTACACTCTTGTGAATTCTAGTATATTCTGGTACATTCTAGTATATTCTCGTATATTCTGATATATTATGGTATATTCTAGTACATTCTAATGAATTCTGGTATATTCTGGTCCATTCCAGTATATTCTTATATATTGTGGTATGTTATGTTATATGATGGTATATTCTGGTTTATTCTAGTATATTCTGGTACACTCCAGTATAATCTGGTATATTATTGTATATTATGCTATATTTTTGTATATTCTAGTATATCATGGTATATTCTGTATATTATGGTATATTATACTATAGTTATGTCCATTTTAGTTTTTTAATATATTCTTGTATATTCTTGCATCGTTAACAAACTCTCTGAAGATTCTCGTCTATTGCATTCTATTGTATAAATTCAGACATTCAAAGTCTAACATTTTGTAACATTGTTTCATCGTTAAAACTTCAAATCGTGTATACATCATTTAGACATTTTGGTGGTGTACGGAAGAATTATATATCAAATACATTTTTCTATAACTAGCATATTAGTGTAATATAGTTATCAAAATCTGATACCAGGAATATTATAATCCATTTTCCGATTCCTTATTTTATCTTTCAGGAAGGAAAAAAATTAATATTTGATAATTAGTCTCGTAAAATAATTCTTGTTTAAGTTTAAGATTATACTTTTAAATGGAACGGTTCGTTTACGTTGTTATACCTTTTATCCTACGTTAAGTCTATCAATAAGAAATTACCATTACGATTTTATTAACATTTGATAACAGTAAGAATTTCATATCGATTCTAGTCTTTTCGAATTTATAAAACAGTACATATTTTAGAAGTGCATACAATTTAAAAATGTTTCTATAAATATTGAACACGGCCATGGTACCGAATTTCAAATGAAGCATAAGTGATTTTTAAGTATTTGATTTTTATATGAATTAACAAACGATCATAAGAATAAGGAACATGTCTTAAAGAAACAAACGAACATAATCTTCTTAAAACAGCAAAATGTAAAAAAGTAACTTTAAATAATTTTCATTGTTACCTACTTTTGCTAAATTCATTTGTAAACCATATAGTGTAGCTTGGGAAACATTCATGCATTTGCACTCCGAGCAATTTTAATTCCAGTGCACGTAGTTTATTTCCTTTCGTGCATATCAAATTTGTTACTATTAATCGTACGGCAACACTATAATTTTTACTAAATAAATAGTCTGACAATTTACAGTGTCGCCTCAGAGGAGCTATTGCAGTGCTAAGAGTTAAAGTTAGATCAAAAGATTTGAATTTCTTTGAGGTGCAAGAAGAACTAGTTTACGAGGTAGAATGCAGAATAATTTTCCTTTTAAATTATTATTGTTAGGAATTGTGAAAAAGAAAGGAGTTCGTACATCTTAAATTTTCATTCGTACCTTGAATGGAAATTTAAAATGTTTTACGTAGTTGTACTAAACAAGTTATACGCATGCACAATGTTCGTTTAACTCTAAGAATCTTTATTTAATTTTAAGAATTTTTGAAATTTGTGTTTACAAAATATCTAAATTGAATTTTTTGACAATTTGGACACTTTTAACCCTTGGCATTCCAATAGCTCCTCTGAGGCGAAGCTAAACATTCCCTTACTGTTATTTAAAATAGTTTATACATCGCTATGTTTGCATTTACGAAGTCGGTAAAAATTGGAATATTACACTTCGGAGTGACAGTAATCAACTTTATATTCACGAAAGTAACTGAACCGTGTACAATGGAGCTGTTTCACATGAAAATAAATCTTTCGATTTTGGAATTAAAATTGCTTGGAGTACTAAGGATTAATTATTTAACTACCATAACACCCTCAATTGATATTTTACAAAAAGAATATTTTACTTTTCTCTTTGTAACTTTTAATTAATTTCGTTTACACGTTATCTAGTAAATCAATCTTTCTAACACCTAAAAAAAAATTCGAATCGTTCAGCGCGATTTTAGAAAAGTTATGAATTTTGTCCCCAAGCGTGTATGCTCGATTTTGCCGCACGAAGGGCTCGTATATCAATGATTCGAAAGTTTCGTTGACAATAGCCCGTCGGGAGAGGTGTGTCGCGTCTGAACTCACGGATGAACTTGAGAAACTGGTGAACACGGAAGAAAAAGGAAGACGGAACGATTCAGGTTCTAGCGGTTGTTGAACGCTCCTCGCGTGACGTATTATATTGGGTGGTGTGCGCGTTGCAGTTGAACGTAGCCTGTGTGTGTGTGTGTGCGTGTGTGCAAATGCATGCCCGAGTGTTCGTGGTGACGTCACTCGGATGGATGGGTGCATCTGAGCCGGCGATAACGACGACGAGGCCCGAGATGAGATGCAAAGAACTTCCGCGTTCTTCGAATCAGAACATTTCTTTGGGGCGTCGACGAGCCACTTAGAAACGACGTGACGAGGACGCTCGTACTTCGATCTTCATTAGTTCAGGTCTTCCGAAGTTTATCGGATCGATACTCGTTCTCCACGCGTCAGTGCATGCGACGATGCACCACAAAGCGATCTTGATGAACGCGAAATTGCTTGGAACCAGGGATTCTTATTTCTACAAACAAGTCGTACGACTCGCTGATCGTTCATCGGATAATAGGATTGTACTTTTAACCCTTTAATGCCTGAATTATATCATTGTTACTTTCCAACCACGTTTTAACCTTTTGTACTCTGTCGACGTCGCTCCGGAGACATTAATAATCGGCTGGTTAATAGCGATAATGGCGATACCGTTCTTATTTGTATTAGAACAAGGAATACCTAATAAAGAGATCAGAGTAAATACGTCCGTAAACTTTTTCTCCGAGTGAAATTTTCATTCCCGACAGTTTCATTTCGAAAATTCGGGTTGCTGATCATTTTCATTATAATCTACTGCAAAATTTTGAGGGTTGCAATAGGCAATATTGACAATTATTGTAATTGCTATTTTTGGCGTACACTGCCGTATAGGTGCAACAAAAGACTACAGTTCAAAAAAATATATTATAAATTTAATCTTATTTGAATGTTGTAGCTATAAGCCACTGTGTAATTCTCGTTTCCATCAATCGATTCTTAGTAACTTCAATTTGTGTACAAACCAATTGTTACCAACATTTCGGCGCAAATAATACACACTTATTTTATTTGTATGCAATGTTAAAAATTGATATTGTAAATGAAAATATTTGAGCGTACAGAAACATTGTTATTACCATACCACTTAAATAATTTTAGGATTTAAAAAGGTTTGGAATGTGCTTTTAAAAATGTATGTAGGTCTAGTAATACGGGAACATGTACTAATATTTCAAGAACATAATTTATTTATAATTACTTATCATTTATATACTATCCTATATTTGGAAAGGTACGACTTTCAAAACCGCGTCACTAATTTACAGACTTGTCTAAAAAAGATTGTACCCAACTATGAAATAGTTAAATTTGATTCAACAATGGTAGAACACTGAAACTAAAATAAATTCATTTTTAAAGAGGCTAAAGATACTTTAACGGTTTCTTGAAGCTGTTCTTTAAATGTAGGTTTACGCACTTCAAATCTTGTGCAGCATTCATTAAAAACCGTATACTTCATTACGATAGACTTCATTTGCCTTTTGCATATTCTCCTCATTTCACTAACCTTAAATTCTTTTCAACATGTTCTGGGGAAAAAGGAAGCAAACTTTCAGTTTCTTAAAACTTCAACGGACCCTTAAATCGTACCGGAATAATTTAGGAAACCATATACGTAGTAGTGCCATTTAAGAAACTATTCAGCATCTTATAAAATGTTTAATTCAACCTCGAGATTTTAATATTAATGAGCTGCCTAAGAAATTCAGGAATAATATAAATAGATTAGAGATGACCTAATATACCAGAAAATAGTACTCAGACATTTTTCTAAACGATAATATTTATTATTAGACGGTGGATCGTGCAAAATATAAATTGTTAACCTCAATTGTAACAAACAAAAGAGAAGCTTTTACCATTCTTAATAATTTCCATTGGTTGGAAATAGTATAATGATTTAACTTCTTCTATTATATTTACTGTTTTGTATTCCACCTACTCTCTGTTATTATAAATGCATTAAATCCATAATCCGCTTATTATACAAAGTGTTTTCAATTCGATGCTACAACGGGGAAGGACTGAATCTGAATGCAGGAGATAGTTAAAAAAGCGGAAAGAAATTTTGTTGCACAAGCTCCGTTTTTGAGAAAATAAAATCCGAATATTCGTCGAATACACAAGCTAGTGCATAGAAATCGGTTGGCATGTCTGATCACGATAAAATTTGATTCTACACTTTTGATTAACTTCTTTTTCAGCTGTATATTCAAATCGAAAATACATTACATAATTGGTCCAAGTTATATTAGTCACGCTTTGACTTCTTTTGCGATTGAATTGGCAGAACACAAAATAATACATTACTATGAAATAAATATTGTTCTATAGAAGCAACAAATTGAAGGTATTATATGGTAAATAATAATTAAACTTTTGATTTTATGCAATTCTAACAAAATCGAATAGATGAGACGCAAAAGAGTGAACTATCAGAATGTATTAGAACGTATATTAGAAGATTTTGAGATTACAATTACAGTTACTCCTGGCCGATTAAAATGATCAAAAGAAGGAATAAATGTTTATGCAGTTCTTGTTTGTCGCAACTGATATAAACAATTTTTATTTTTCCTAAAGATCCGCAATATAATACAAAGAAGTAATTTACGTGCTGCGATTTAGATGACTGGTATACATTCGGCAACTTTCCCCTAACAGTGGCTGAATTCTAGCAATTTCCGTTTATCCGAGCAATGGCGTGTAGCGGCACACTTTTGGCGACCGTAATAACCATTAAAACAGTCCGCTTGCAGAAGTCAGGGATCAGGTCGAAAAAACTTTCTTACCGTTTGCAAGCCCGGAAAGATGACTTTATTTCTTTATAGCTTTCACGCGCATAGCAAATTCCAAAGAGTCACCAAAATCAGTGATAGAGACTCCCTTTTCCACGCCGAACAGGGCGGTGGTTTAAGGAACAAGCTCCGCCCACGAATCATCGGGAAAGGCGTGACCTTATTCAAAGACAAATATGAATGCACAAAAATGGCATATTTGTTTTTCATTCCGGTACGAGCCGTACGATACCGTTGCTCTACAGCGTTAATAAACGATTCAGTTTTTGCACACCGTCTATGCTATTTGCAATAAAGGTATATTCCAGATCTCGCAAATTCCGAAAGACTGCCGAAATCACATTAGAAATTAAAAGTTCGTTTCTCTCGCCGAACAGGGTGGTGATTTAAAGAAGAAGCTCTATCCACCAGTCTTTCCGAAGACAACTATCAGTACACAAAAATAGCATATTTGTGTCTCATTCCGGTACGAGCCGTACGATACTGTTGTTCTATAGCGTTAATAAACGATTCAGTTTTTGCACACCGTATATGCTACTTGCAATAAAGTTATATTCCAGATCATACAAATACCAAAAAGCCGCCAAAATTAAATTAGAAATTAAAGTTCCTTTTTCTCACCGAACAGAGGGCGGTGGTTTAAGGAAGAAGCTCCACCCACGAGGGAAAGGTGGGGCCTTTCCCGAAGACAAACATCAATACACAAAAATAGCATATTCGTTTTTCATTCCGATACGAGCCGTACGATATCGTTACTCTACAGCGTTAATAATCGATTCAGTTTTTGCACACCGTCTACGCTGTTTGCAATAAAGTTACAGTCCAGATCTCGCGCGATCCTTTCACTTGTAACGAACGTTACAGACGATGACACGACAATTCATTGACGCATGTATTAGAATTGACGATATCCGGTGATTAACGGTGCCGATTTCTTTTGCAGCCGTTAAATTCGGACGTATGTCGAAGAAGCAAAGGGAGAAGGTCGAGGACGAAGTTAGATTCCACAGAGCACAAATGAGAGCGGCCTCCGAGACGGCGCCCGATAGTAGTGTGTTTGAACACCAAACACCAAGCAGCTCGGATCAGCACCACCCCTATAACGGAGGGTAAGTACGGATTCCTATCTTATCGTGTATCGCGACGAGAATAATGTATCCATCCTCTAGTATTATGCTTGATAAAGGCTCGCTGCTTGGGTCCAACGACAGCCTCGTAGCGAGGCGGTTACGGTTCGTGGCTCGCTTCTGTCTTGACAAACGATGACCTGAGACGGTGCCTGTAACAAGAAAATACTGTTCCGTTTTAAGTGAATAATTAAACGAGTAGATTTCAAATGGATGTCTAGTGCCGGTTGCCTAACGTGGCAATGTTTTATTTATGCTAGGTATACGTACGGCGGCAGCGAATACGCTTCACCCGGCCCCGGAACGGGTGGCTCGGGTTATTACAATCATCAGGCGATGACGAACTATGAGCTTAGCGCGGATTATGTTGACAGCACGACGACCTACGACCCGCGACCGACGCAGACGCAGGTCGCGGACACCGTCGCACCTGATACACCCTCCGCTGTCACCGCAACTGGGGTCCTTCCCAACGTGGTTACCACCGGTGAGTACCATCGAACATGTCTCCATCTACCTGTGCTTTAAACGATCAGGTGTCCGGTTGCTACTCGTTTGTCTCTTTCTATCACCTGTCTGTGGAAAGTATGGTCGTTGTCGAGGTGGTGGGTTCGGCATCGACAAATTAACACCAAACAATCTAGCTTTGCTGTTTATGTTACCGGTGGATTGTGGATCTTTATGCAAGATTAAAAATTTATGTCATCGATTGCAACGAACGAGAGCAAGACACACTCATTTCAGATCTAGTCAAACTCGTGATGAAGATTCCTTCTGTTACAATTATTTGAGCCGTTTATTTTGAAAGTGGCTTAAGTCCATTTATGCTCGAATCGAGATATTGAAGGATTTGCGTTGGATTAAATTTAAAAATATGGGTAACAGATAACATAATAGAATAATGATTTTGGGTTTCTAAAGGTGTCAAATTTATCATCCCAATTAGCATAATTAACATTATTGAAGAAGCAATATGTTTTTTATGGCTATGAATGGACTTATGCCATTCTCAAAATCAATGAAATGACGTTTTCAATTCTTAAGGAAGCACAAGTCCATAGGAAAAGTAAATTTCCCTTGAAATTAAAATAAATGTATACACTTTTATGTTATAAAATCAAACAAATATTCAACTTTCATTCTTTGTTAAATAATTTTTACATTGAAATTAATACAGTTTTATTCATTATTATTCAGTCTTCTCCAGTTTGTGTACGCGGGAAGGATTTAAAATAACTGTGGCGTGCAGGTGGTATATAATGTAATAAATCCACTAAGTCCTTATATTTTAGGTTTGTGAGTGGTCTCGGTTTTTTGTATAGTGATGCCAACTGAATATTATTAAAGTTTTTCGGTCTTCCCCGTTACGGTAGTAAATCCAATGTTTTTCAATGTCGTTCAATGTCGTTTCATAGAATAACTTATATGAATCGCTTCTCAAAAATCTCATCCAACATACTTTAAACCAATTTACTCTTTCACCGTCAGTATTTTTTAGCCTTTTAAAAATCGCATTTTCTGTGGACAGGCACTGTTCCATTGTTTAAAACAAAGTCATTGCACATTGATAATTCAACTGTTACTTTGATAATTAAACATAAAGCTGGGATCTCATAAAATTTTATCGTATAATTATTTTCCATATCTATTTGAAACTCTCATAATGGGACTTACACCACTTTCAAAATAAACTTTTTCATCGCTTCATCAACCAGCAAATTTTCGTGTTACAAAATCTTAACGATTTTAAATATATTAGTAACAAGTTGCCTCAGAATGATAAGATCTTGTAAAAATGTAACTATTATGGTAGCTAACTCGAATGTTTTTAAAATGGACTTACATCTCTTTCAAAATAAACGGCTCATTTAAGCGTTAATTGAACAGGCAATAAATATTTATTTTCTTCTTATATTAGAAATTTGTCGAGGATAAAAAATTGATTCGATTAACAAATTGTAGCAAGATGGAAAAAGTGTATATATTTTTATCGTAACTGCATGAAAGTCTACAGTCTAGTTAGGAAGACATCGAAACTTTGTCTGACGTTTCGATGAAACATTTGGGCAATCCAGTATAAAACAGCTATTTCTGTGGGGCTGAAGATGGTCAATTTTTACTAATATGTTAATACAACAGATCGAGTTGCAGAATACTCTATAAAAGATCAGACTTTTGGTGCTTCAATTTTTTATACTAAATATATTTTCCTAACGTATACACACGTCCTCTGCTTGATTTTAACAGCTTTCGATGAAGAATCCTTCACGAAATCGCAGAAATGTATAGTTGTACAGCTACACGATGTCTTTCTTTTAACCGATCAGCTTTTCGAATGTACTTTACCCGACAAAATAATGTACAAAGAGTAAGAATTACAGAATGGAAATTATTCAAACAAATCAAACGTCTACCATACAATATCTATGGGAAACATTTTCATTTGCATCAACGGCAAATGCGATGATAAAACTTATTCACAAAGCAAGTATTAACATTCAAATAAATAAATAAATTTTCTCGAAAGTCTAGAGTCTTTTCAAAATGTTCTTGTAAAAACGGAGCAGCTCGGGAGGCTAGTTAATAAATCTAAATCTGGAGCGTGAATTTAACACGTGTTTTATTAATGGCTACGAATAAACATGGCGCTCTCATTTATGGGCGCGAACTTTAAATTAAATGGGAGTGAAAATTGATTCTACTTAACAGTTCTCAATATTATAAAATATTTTGTCTAAAATGTCATCCATTCTTTTATGATCTTGTCTCGCTGTTTTTCACCTTGAACAAATAAATCATTGTTTCACGTGCTTCGCTGATCGAGTATCTCTCGAATAAGAAATGCTTTCGGTTTGAATCCGTGAACGGGATTCTATAAATTTTCAGCGATACTATGTTATTTCGTAGATAAAGTATCATTCTCGCGTGTATGTATATTTTCAATTTTGATCGGAGGGAATATGAAGTTACGCGACTGCCAGATGAAACTGAAGTCGTGCCAAGTCGAGAGTTTATAGTTCCATTAAAGTTTATTGTTAGCGAAGGAGCGGTAACAAGATGTCAATCGATGAACAACCAGCGCCAAGTAGTACTGGTCCCTTTCAGCGCCACGCGGCTGATACAATTATTGTGTTTATCACTGCCAGTTGACTGCACGGTGCATTCGGTGAATGATATTGATACTGTTGCTTGAAGTAACATTAACAGTCATAAAGATACGATTGAATTGCCGCTTCAGGAGTATACTGCTGCCGCGATAGACGTTTCTTCGAATGAACAATGCCGCTACGGTATCTGAAAAATAGTGGAAGATCCTTTTGGCTGGCGAGTTCGCGCTGTTCTCTTACGCAATCGATCGAAATCATTGCTAATACGTTCGGAAATCACAAGAATATTTTCCCATGGAACTTTGACCTTGCATTCTGTCCTGTCGATACGCGATGAAGTCTAAAATATTTTATTTGCCAGACAAGTCCCTTGCTGGTGCGTTAGAATCTTGTATACTGTCTGCTAAATTAAATTTCGCTGGCTTCAACATCTGCTTAACAATTGACTAATTATTGTTAGTATATTCTGAATTATTTCAGAATCTTTCAAGTTCATAATCCATCACTGAAAACTTTTTAATGGATCACTCAACGTAAACAAAAATCTTGATTGCAAATCAACACGGCCTCCCAAGTAATGTTATTTAATAATTTCGTTACAAATTATAATGTAAAAGTAGCTTTTTAAGCCTCATTTTGGTACGGGGCAATTATTAAAAGACCTATTAATAGGCTTTGCTTACTAATAGGCATGTCACCCATATATAGGTGACGGAATTATTTATATCGTTTCTAAATGAATTTTAACGTTGATATATTCATTATATCAAAGTTGATGGTGACCTAGAAAGTGCAAGAAGGTGGTAGGAGTATTCTACATTATACATTTTATTTTAAAAATTTTTATTTCATTCAACAGCTCATTTCGATTTTGTAGAATTTTCGTGGCTGTTGGTTTGGCAGTCAACGTGTTAATGGTAAAAAGTTGGATTCAAAAAAGGACTGTGGAAATCACTTGGCTAAGTTTTTAGCTGATAAACCACAGAAGTTCTATTCCAATGGGATTATGGTTCTACCCAAAAAATGGCAAAAGGTCATAAATAATAATGGCCAATATATACTCGAATAAAATTTATTTTGAATAAAAGAAACATTTAATAAAAAAATGACAAACATCTTTCAATACTTTTCCGATTATCGAATATTTTAACGTTCATTAGGTGTACTCTTGGCATTAAGTTTTGTAAAGCATAAAAGGAATGATTTAGGACGAAGTTTCGTTTTCCACTCAAATTGAGCCGAACGGTGCACGGTGATTAGAACGATGTAGTTACCATAACACTTACCTAACGATAATGGTTGAAACTTTTGGGCAGTAGTGTATTCCTAAAGATAGCGAGCGGGCACCATAACCTAACCCATCATTAAACGCGTTCAAATGGTTTACAACTTACGCGGACTAAAATTACCGCTTCATCAACTAGCTTACTGTGCTGCCAAACAGTCTCGCCTCCTACAGAGTCTAATCCGCGTTCCAATCATAGGTAATTGTACTGGGTCCTACCAGAAACACTTTGATGGGGTATTCTCCTATGGTGGCTTCGTTTTAAAATGATTTGTGAGATAAGAAGTTTTAGATTTCTGTAGATTCAGCAACTCAATGTTTTACATACGCTTTTGGTTGTTGATGAAAAGGATAAAGTGCCTTTGTAATGTAACTACTTCGAATACTATTTACAGTGGCTCGCGAAAGTATTCGGACACTCTTCAAACCTAAAGAACTTTTCTAAGATTGCACCAAACGTCTTGACTTTTCTTGAGCAATTAGTTGCATTGACTTAATAAATGAATATGCAAAATGAATTTTGTAAATATTGGAATTGGTATGAATTACATGACCAATAAAAAAAGAACTTTTTAAATACTTTTTATTTGAGCCACGCACAAAAAATTTTAAAGACGCATCTGGTAGATCTATGATAGTTATACGCATGCAGAAAAATTCATAAAAATCGATCGACGTACACACGAGCTACGTGCCATTGAAAATAGTGAAAATCGCAATTTTTCACGATTCTTGATCACTTTCTGCTTAAACTACAGAAATTCTTACATCTTTCTACGCGTGCCATTTTTTTCCGCGTCAATCGATTTTGGTGAGATTTTCAGCAAGCGTATAACTGATACAGTTCTGAAAAAAGCATATTTTAAATTTTCATTACGAATTGAAATAAAAATGTTTTAAAAAATGTCTTTTCTACTTTCCCACGTAATTTCTACCAATTAGAATTATTTTAAAATTATTTTTGCATATCATTTAGTAAATCAATGCTGCTAGTTGCTCCAGAAAAGTCAACTCGTTTGGTTCAATTTTGAAAAAGTTATTTAGGTTTGAAGAGTGTCCGAATACTTTCGTGCGCTACTGTATATTACCACACTATTCTCGCAATATATCAACTTCAATGGCATCCACGATTTACGTTTTTCTGTGAAAAAGACAAAACAAAGACAATCTTAATCTAATCGAGTATAGTTAACTTTTATAGTAAAGTGAAATAAAAACTTGTTTTAACAAAATAGTAATTTGGACAAAATGTAAAACAACTAAATTTGTGTGATAAAACTTTTAACCCTTAGCACTTCAAGCAATTTTAATTCCAAAATCAAGACGTTCTTTCACCTGACACAGCCCCATTGTACATGGTTGATATAAAGTTTATTATCACTACCTGTACGCACAACTCTTCCATGTTCACCGACTCCTTAAATGCAAACATAATGATGAAAAAGCTGTTTTAAATAATAGTATGGCAATTTTTAGTGTCTCCGCAGAGGCGCCATTGAAGTGCTAAGGGTTAACTCTCACAAATCGTAAAAAATAAATGCAATAATTTCCGTAATTCTACTGTCTCTAGCACGAAAGGTGAAAGTAAATAGTGCTGTTTGAAAAGCACAGAATTAGCTGCTTTTTGTGAAGAAAATTATGCTTCCTACGAGTTCTTTAAAATCTACACAGTCTTCATTTAATAACAATGCATTTTTGTCTAAAGTATTTTCTATTCACGCTGTATAGTATTTCCAACACTGCAAATATCGTTCCTATTCTTTTAAATCACTGTAATTTCTGATTTCTCTGGTTAAACACAAAAACAATTTTTTAAATTCTTTTGCAATGAAATTAGACCATTTATAACGTTTTATGAACTTACTTTGAGATAGAGTTCCCTCGCAATGCGAATAATAACGCGCCATCGGATACGCAACGATATATCGTCGCTCGGTACTAAAAGGGTTAAGAGTACTTTCATACGGAGATACAAGCGATACGGACGCGATATGCTTGTGATATGCGAATCGAGATTCGCGTGCCTACGTGTGAAAGGGTTCCAACAACAATTTAAAGCTTTAAAGGTCTTAATTTGTCGTTAGTTGAGGTCGAACGCATGAAACGGCGTAGCATCGATGATGGTAACTTTCCTCTAGGCAATACAGTGGCTGGCGCTAATTTCGGACACCATGATACTCGAGAAATTCTTTCTGTACATCTCTACTGTTAATGGACTTAAAGAATTCGTTGTTTCGTAATGATAAAAAATACTTATTTTAAATTCTAGAAACATAGTTTTTATTTATTTAATTTGTACATTTTTCGCGTTAATCAATGTTAAACCAAATAATGCTGAATTTTAACATCGCAAAAATATTCGGACATTCCATTAGCCTCGCAGTTTCACCGTTCTGTTAAGCCAGGTATGATGTTCAGTGGTAATGTTTGTAAATATCAAATGTAAGCATTACCTGGTAAAATACCTGGAATTTTTAAATAAAGTTATTTCTAGTATGCCCAAACCATTGAGCCATGTAATTAGAAAACAGTATAATCCAACAAAGTACTAAAATCAATATCCTTTTGTTAAAGTATATGTACATTTTTAATTAGAAAATTATAATTCGCCAAGTGTCCGAATATTTTTGCGATGTCAAAATTGAGTATTATTTTGTTTAACATTGACCAACACTAAACCTACCGAGCATTAAAATCGACTAGTGTACATTGTCTTTTAAAAATGACAAGATATAATTTATTTAAAATTTCTGCAATTTTTATTACAACATATGATTGCCTATGAAGGCAATTTTATGCTTTTGATAATAGCAAAATGGAAAATCTAAAAAGGGTCATTGGATCCACTGTGGTAGGTTCAGTGTTAACGCGAAAAGTGTACAAATAACTAAATAACTAAAAACTATGTTTCTAGAATTTAAAATAAGTATTTTTTATCATTATAAAACAACGAATTCTTTAAGTCCATTAACCCCTTCCCGTACTTTAACAAGTGTGACTCGTGATGAAGATTTTAGCCCAAACATGAACATCACGAGTCACACTTGTGGACTGAAAACCGGTCCAAACGTAAACATCGCGTGAGCCAGACTCATAAAATGATTTTTTGCCAGTTACAATCGTGATTTAGTTCTTACCAATACTTCTTATAATCTACGTTACAAAGCAGTTTAGTTATTGAAATTTAATAAACCCCTACAAAATGTAAAATACGAAAGTTTTAAATGACACCACTGATAATGAATCCAGTGATGGTGACATGTTTGTGCCAATCAGAAAGCGTTTAGGGCGTATGCTTATAGTTGAGAGTAGTGAAGAAGAAGGCAGGATGCGTCAATCATGGATTTGCCAGAAAGTAAAAACACACCAATAATTTGGAAGTACATATTCTGAAACTCTTGGCATAGAACCATCAGTTTCAAATAATTTAAACGAGGATCCAAAAATGTTAGACCTATTTTCTATTATCTGTATTTGATAACAAATTTTGGGAAATACTTGTTTCTCGTGCATCACAGTCTGGTCTGTTTACCGTACGTTGATGCCTACTGCTTGGGCCCGGGTGTCGTCGAGCTAAATGGTACGGGATGGGGTTAACAGTGGAGATATGCATAAAAAATTTCTTCGAGTATCATGGTGTTGGAATATTAACGCCGGCCACTGTAAGTCACAGGCTAGGAGCGGAGAAAGAGAAAAATGGGCGGACAAAAGAAAAGCTCTCGCGGACCTAGTGAACTTTGACTTTTCGCGTGAACCAGGAAAGTCGCTGTCTGCCTCGACGACCGGAAGCAGCACGGGGGGTAGTGGTGGCGGTAGTAGCGGAGGCGGTGGTAACGGTGGTGGATCCGGTGGCGGTGGCTCGGGCGGTGGAGGGAGCGGTTCTGGCACCGGTGGCGGTGCGGCCGCTGGCGGCGGCGGTGGTGCCGGTTCCCTTAGCGGGGGTGGAATCGTTGCTGTCAAGCAAGAGACCACCGTCGAACTCGCCAACCTGGGCCACGGCTCGTACACGATGGTCGACTCGACGACCTTTCTGAGCGGTCAGCAACAGAGGGTCAGCAATCCATCCGAGGACGACGAAGTGCCGAGTCTGCCCAGTATGTCCCATGCGAGATGTGAGGTTACGTTTGTGTCCCTTTGCATGGGCATGCCAGTTTGCGCTTCTTTTCTTCTTACGTTCCTCTTTTGTTTTTCTTTTCTTTGTTTTGTTTTTCTGCGCCGCGCGACTCGCGCCTTGCGCCTTGCCTTTCTGTCGTTTTACGATCGTAGGTTGTTTTCTCTTTTATTTCGTTTATTGTCCTCCGTTCAACGCTCGGGGAGCACGTTTTCTGCTGCTTGGAACCTTCACCGATATGTTTCAGATCGACTCGCGAGGAACACTGTTCAATTGATGCGTGAATGTCTCGTGAATTTTCTGTCTATACAGATCGGAGGTGTACGTTCTAGAGAACGAGAAAATCTACATTATAAATGTAATCTTGGGAGATTTAACCCTTACCACTCCAATGGCTTCTCTGAGGCGATACTAAAAATTCTCAGACTATTATTCAAAACAATTTTTACGGCGTTACACGTACGATCGATAGTAACAAATTTGATATGCGCGAAAGGAAATGAACCACGTACAATGGAATCATTCTAGAACCAAGAAATGTTTCGAGTTAGGAATTAAAATTGCTTGGAGTGCAAAGGGTTAACTTAGGTAGAAGGAAGGAACGATGAGTTTTGGAGAATGACCGAATTCATTATAATTATTTTGTAAAGATAGATTAGAGTAAACAATGAAACATATTAAATTAGTGATGGATAAATAGAAATTTAGAAATGTTTAGAAATACGGTTTGTCTGTTCATTATAATAAGTATGAAAATTATTATTGCTTTAATTTCTTTGATCAAGAAAATGTATCGTAAATATAATACACAATTATCTATAGTTATAATTCTATTTCTATTATTCTTCATTATCACTCGATTCTTTAAATATTATCAATCGCTAGTTTAATATCTTTACCCTAATTTACTTTCCTAGAACAAGCGTAATTTTTTTTAGGAGAGACTATTCTACTATTCTTTCCTTCCTTCCAACTTTCTTCTTCCACAGTTATCGATACTATTTTCGATTTATGTTTTTCTGACCTTTATGTCATACGCTTTCAACTTTCATATACAAATTAGTGCGATGTTAGCATCAATTCAAAGGCGTTTCTTGTTAAAGATCTCTTTGCACGTGTATTTGATGTGCTAGTGTTATATTCCGTGTATTTTGTAATGCATGTGTACGTGGGTACTGGAGTCCATGGGGAATGTATTGAATTAACGTATCAAAATTAACGATGCAGCCTTCTCAACATATTCAACTCTTTCGTATGATCATTAAACTACAGAAAGTACATTCATGTACGTAAGTTCCAAAACAAATTATTTAAATTTTGTTAGAATCAGATACGGTTGCATCAACTCTGCTGTTAAAACAAAGATCAAACAAAATATACTACTGAAATAATCCTATGATCTTAAGATATGTTAACCCTTTGCGCTCGAAGCAATTGCAGTTCGAAAATCAAGACATTCCTTGTTTAATCTCGAACATTTTCATTTTTGTAATATTTCTTACATTGTGCGGATAAAATTGAACCTGTTTTCTCGTAGAATCGTGCTTTCGGCAATTTGTAAAATACGAACGGCTTTAATCGTGATAAAGGAACGTTAAACAATGGTAATTTTGACCGGTGCCTTCGAGTCACCGTTCGAGTGCAAAGGGTTAAGTTGTATATATTAGAGAACAGGCAACATAATTGTTTGCTTTGGTGTAAGACAACTAATAAATTAACATACTGTGGCAATACATGTATCAGAATGTATGGCACTGAAAGACTTCTTATACGTTAATTATACATTAATCGTACAAAATAAAATTTCAATATATTTACTTAATATTTTCATACACATTTTTACACGGATTAAAACACTCACATATTCGTTACACGTGTACGTGTGTATCTTTAATATTCTCTTAATATTCTAATATCGTTAATCTTCCGAATCGTATGTTTAGGAATTCTTGAGATTAGGCTCGCCTTGTGTAAGTTGCAAATGTTGAGAATTCGAAAATTGCAGGAAACCATATTTAATATTCGTAAACAGTGGATGAAAATTATTCTTGAACGAACTTGGAAAACTGTTTGAACTTATAGCACATTTTTGCTGTATTTCTCAATCATGCTATAAAATATTGTACAGTAACGAGGAATATTAGTAAACAAACAAGATAACATAATTTTGTCGAGAATTATTTATTAAAACAACGAATATAGCAATAAAAGAAGTTAAGAAGAAACAACGTATTTTGCTTAAATTTTTATCTTCAAAGTATAAATCGTAGAAGCGAATAAAAAAGAACATATAAAGAGATTTTGTAATGTTTTTTCAGTAGTAAAAAATATTTGGAAGAAATTTAGTAACTGGGTACCCAGTTCCTCGATTGCTTGCATAAGGATTAAAATCGTTTTGATTGAAAATTTATCAGTGAAGTATTACTCAAGTAATCAAATCATCTTTCGATGATTGCAAATTCAGACGAAACGTGTCACGTTCGAACAACGGAACGAATTTAATCGATGCCAACGAACAATTCAGACATAAGTAATTGACGAACCGGAGGGATTGAATTTTTAGGCGGTGACTTTGTGCGCGAAAAGCTGGGTCGTATAAAGTTCCCCGACTAGAGGATCGTAGTGAAATGGCTGCAATAACTGCAGCGATAATGCAGTTTGAAATTGCGGCAATTACAGAGATTTACAACGAACCGAAGGATAGGTCTCGGTGGTTCAGATTGGTCCGGGGAATCTTAAGAAAACGTGCTCTCGCATTCCGAGTCTCGCATTTTCACCGAAGACAAGACTTAAGTGTATTCCAGTGCCAAAACAATTTACTGATCGCAGTGTTCTATCCTTTAACGACCTGTCGCTTGTACGTTAAACTATTCACTAAACAATCGTTATAACGAAATGTCGAAGACTCGTTTATTCATCTGTGTTTAGTTCATTCGTTTTAATACATGGTTGTCCTTTCCTGTTTGTTTGTTTTTTTTTTCTCTTAATTTTGTTAGTGTAAAGTAGTTAGATTCGTGCATCTCTTTCGATAGCTCGCGAACGATCGGCGAAGGACGAAATTTCAACAGGCAATTTCTTTTCGTTTTTGTAGATCCAGCACAGATCAGTGAGCTGCTCTCGAAAACGATAGCGGATGCCCACGCAAGAACGTGTCTGATGACGACAGAGGAGATCCAGGAGTCTTTCCGGAAGCCGCACGACCTCACCAGATTGATCTACTACAAGAACATGGCGCACGAACAGCTGTGGCTCGAATGCGCCCAAAAACTAACCGCTGTTATCCAACAGATCATCGAGTTCGCCAAGATGGTTCCTGGATTCATGAAGCTCTCGCAAGACGACCAGATTGTTTTATTAAAGGCTGGTACGTAAATCAAACAGAAGTCTGCCAAACTTCAAATATTCAAATTATTTTCCTTATTCCTTAACCCTTAGCCCTCCAATGGCTCCTCTGAGGGGACATTCAAAATTGGCAGAATATTATTAAAAATAATTTTTAATTTGCAATGTTTGTATTTAAGAAGCTAGTAAAAATTGAAGTGTTGCTCGTACAATTAATAGTTACAAATTTAGGAAAAACGATAGGAAACGAACACGTACAATGGAATTGTTGGAGGACAGAAAAATGTTTCGAGTTAGGAATTAAAATTGCTTGGAGTGCAAAAGGTTAATCCCTAGCATTCTAATGTCGTCTCTGAGGCGACACTAAAAATTATTGTAATTTAAAACAACTTTTACATTGCTACGATTATTATTTAAGAAATTATTACTATTACGAGTAATAGTAATGATAGGTATAATAAATGAAGATAATAAAAATAGTAATAATAGTAATAATAATAATAGTAATAAAAGGAAATGGGCCATGTATAATGGGACTATTCTAAGTCCAAAAATGTTTCGATTTTGGAATTAAAATTGCTTGGAGTGCAAAGAGTTACTAAACTAAAATCATTGCTTGGATAACATATTTACTCAGCATCTCATATTTGTGCTATAAACTTATTACTATAAACGTGAAATTGTTTCTAGTAATAGCCAGATCATACGGAGATGCATGAATCCATCTGAAATTATTTATACTGTTTATTTGTTCGTTTTACTTCGTCTTGTCCTCCAAATATTCTAGAGATATTGAAATTTACAAATAGATTTTAATTTTCGCTAAAATTACAATTTAAATCGCTAATGTTAACTAAATTTTACGCACGACCAGGATACTCGTCGTGACACAAAATACTGCACATTCTTCATGACTAGTATACTCGTTAAACACAGCTAACTGTTTAAATTAGTATTGGCTGCTTCGTATTGCATAAAATAAAAATTCAAATAATATTTTATTCCAATTTATATACATTTAAATCAAATAGAATTTAAATAAAATATTTAATAAGAATTTAACTGATTTAGTAATAGTTACGACGTAACTGTGTAAATATAAAAGTATTTTGGCAGTAAGCCATTTTGAGGCAACTAAATTATAATCATAAATAATTAAAAATAATAATAATAATAGTACAATTGTAGTTACAATGTTGGGAAAAATGCTTTTGTATTATCAATTTTGAATATATAGTAAAGGCATTTGTTTTGAAGCAAGTGGACGTAATTATTCGTGCTTGTAGATATTTATCATAGTGTTGTTCGTTGTTTGTAGGTTCCTTCGAGTTGGCTGTGCTACGTATGAGCAGGTACCTAGATCTCCAGCAGAACTGTGTCCTCTACGGTGACACCATGTTGCCACAGGATGCGTTTTACACGACGGACACAGCGGAAATGAAGCTCGTTTCTTGCGTGTTCGAAATGGCCAGGAGTATTGCCGAATTGAAGCTCACGGAAACGGAGCTCGCGCTATATAGCGCAGCGGTTCTCTACAGCACTGGTTAGTAAAATTCAAAGTAGGACATTTCCAAATAAAAGGATTCATAAAATTGCTGCTACATCGAAATAAACAAAATCATCCCCTTTACGAAATGGTAGAACGTCTTTCCTTAGGCTATCATCCAGTCAAGATTTTATTATATTTGTTTGTGAATTTTACATTTAATTTCTGGAGCTAATAAAAATACAGACCTTAGAAGCATGGAAAAGTCTTCAATTAATTAAATGCTTTGAATTAGAATTGTTTCGTTTACTCTCACTTGCATTGGTTTGAATCATATGGAAATTACAAAATTTATTCATAATTTTCCATTAGGACGATCGACGTTATTTATTTATGAATTTTATAACATTTAATTTCTGGTGCTAATAGAAACGCAGACTTAAGAAGCATGAAAAAGTCTTCAATTAATTGAAAGCTTTGAATTAGAATTGTTTCGTTTACCCCCATTTGCATTGGTTTGAATCATATGGAAATTTCAAAATTTATTCATAATTTTCCATTAAGGCGATCGAAGTTTAAGTTCTTGAAGGCTACCGAAGATTCCTTTTATGCATCCTAGATTCTCTAATCCCCATTTTAAAGGTTCCGTATAAATATGTAGATGGTCGTACGACTATTTCAGAACATTACAATACAAAGAGGAAAGTATCTGCTCTTATGTAGTAAAGACGCAACTGATTTGGTTAATCCACCCGGTCATTACAGATAAGTTTTTACCAGTCAATGAAAAAGCAAGGTAAAGTTCTTTAACAGGGGATAATGGAGTACTAGTGTCTTATTACGATATATAAAACGAATACCATTACAGTGGTTTCGATTTTCTCAATCCTTTTAGTTAAAAGGATTCTGCTACTCTATAATCTATTGCTTCCGACGATAATGGGGATGCAGTTGATTCGACGAGCACTAAAGGAATGAAATTCTGATATTCTCGACTTTTAAAACATCTGGAAACTTTTAATGTACATCTTCGATGCAAACACGTTGATGTTTAAAATTTCAATTTCTTTAATTCAATCATTGAAATCGCTGCGTAAGATATTTACAACATTGTTTATTTATAGCTTACTTGACGAAGCAACTACTGAAAATCTATAGAAAATTTGGTGGACATTTGCAGCTGTTTGGTGATGACAGAAAAATTTGTTGAGCACGGTGACCTACTTTTTGGTGAATTGTTTGTAAATCAATCACTAAAGATGAAAAAGAATTTAACTTTTGACAATCGAAAGTGCCCAATATTCTAGAATACTTGAACAAAGTATAATAAAAATGTAGTTGACTAGAAGAGTACAATAAATCATTTCAGTCAAGTTTATGTGTAAAAATGTTAAGCAATAATTGAAGAAACATGTGCTTCATAATTGTAACAATAGCTTCAGAGGCTTGTACATTTCAGTTAACCCTTCAACGACGAACCATTTTCATAACCACACAATTGACATTCCTCATAACTACTTACAACATTATTTATCAATTCTTTTTAAACAAATTTTTCGACTTACCTTTTCTAGACACGTCAGCATTCATGCTGCTTCTGATGAAAGTTTCCAATTTTACTAATTTATAAAACCCTGTGCAGTAAAATTTTTATAATATGGTCCAAATCAAAATTCTGCTACCCAAAGGTTAAAGTCAAGGTCAGTTTTTCCCCAAACTTTAGCAAATTCGTTAAATTATCCCAGCATTCTTCGTATAAGTACGATACTGTCGCTCGGAACTAAAAGGTTAATTATCTACACTCCACGATCCTACAATAATCGATTTCCATAAAAATGGTGAACATAGACCAGATTTATAACGACACCGCTTCAATTGGACTCAGATCCTGTATCCCTATTGATATTATTCGGGTGTTTCCTAATTTCCAATGATTCCCAGTGTTTTCTAGGAAAATATCCCTTGGTTCTAGCTGAAACTTTGATTTCATTGAAAAGTATGGTGTGTCCCGTTGTTATTTGGTGTTCATTTGGGTTACATTTGATCACTGGTATCAGTGTGCTTGCGAAACGTTGGGAGATCTCTTCCTTTATGAAACGGCTTACACCCGAAAGTCTCAACAATAATAATTGTATCCCTACCCAAAATTTTCGATGTACAGTGAATCACTTTAATATTCGGACACTATAAAATTTTCACTTTGCCGCATTGTAATTTTGTTCACGATAAAGAAAAAAAAATTAATTCTAAATTACATTACTGTGTAGGGTCTAGTTAATAAATGCATAATTTTTATTTATATAATTACTAACGTTTACTAAGTATTCTATTTTTAACGAAACAATGTCTAATTTTAACGTGACAATAATATTCGGACACCTCGGAATGTAACAATTTGCGTGAGCTAGTGTGATATTTAATGCGATTGTGATGTATGCTTACGAACATTACAGTCTGTGTAAACTGTCTCGAGCCTTAGAAAATCAGTTGTATTTAGATATTCATTAAGTTCACTGGTAATGATCGGACGTAAGAGAAACACTTCATACAACGTACGCCAACTTGTCATTTTTTACAATGCAAAAGGTGAATCGTAAAGGAAAATTGCAGCAATGCTTAAAATTAATAAAAGTACAGTGTGAGATATTATTAAAAGATTTAAGTATGAAGACCGAATAGAATCTATTCCGCAAAGAGGCCAACCAAAAATGTTGGATACGCGAGATAAAAGAAAAATTATAAGAAAAATAAAGAAAGATCCTACATTAAGTGCACCAAAATTAGCTGCCGAATTATTAGAAGAGACTGGAAAGAAAGTGCACCCCCAACAATACGCAGAGCATTAAAATAATGTGGTTATAATGGCGAGTTGCTCGGAAAAAACCGTATGTGAATGAAACTGATAGAAAGAAAAGATTAAACTTTGCGAGAGAATTTGTTTTAAAAGAAGAGACGCGGTGGAATAACGTTATTTTTAGTGATGAGAGTAAATTCAACATTTTTGGATCGGATGGGCGAAGAATGGTGTCGCGAAAGAAAAATGAAGAATTAAAAATTAAAAATACGAAGCCGACTATAAAGCACGGAGGTGGAAATGTACTTGTATGGGGATGCATCTCAACATTTGGAACGGGTGAATTAATTTTTATTGATAACATAATGGACAAAAATGTATACCTGAACATTTTAAAAAATAATTTACGTAAAAGAGCAATAAAAATGGAGATTCAGAATACATTTAATATTTGCTGTGTAATTGTCCAAAATTATTACAACCTCCACCTCAGTCTCCAGATCTGAATCCGATAGAGAATTTATGGGATGAACTAGACCGTCGAATTAGAACAACTGCAATAACATCTAAAGAAATGTTAAAAGAACGACCGAAAGAAGAATGGAATAATATTAGTACAAAATATTTGAAAAAAATAATTTGCAATATGCCTCAACTATTAAAAGAGGTCATTCGTCAAGAAGGATATCCTACACGATATTGAATTACTTTCAGTTTGTAAAAATTAGCACAGATACTATCACTTTTTAAAAGTGTCCGAATATTATTGTAACGTTAAAACCAGACATTGTTTTGTTTAAAATAGAATATTTAATAAACGCTAGTAATTGTATAAATAAAATGTATACTTTTATTAACTAGACATTATGTAGGAATGTAATTTAGAATTAATTTCTTTTTTCCTTCATCGTGAACAAAATTACAATACGGCAAAGTAAAAATTTTACAGTGTCCGAATATTAAAGTTACTCACTGTACGTCGTCACTGAATCCCTACAGTATGGTACGGCCGGTGCGTTTCAAAGTCAGCCGTAGCGAAGGGGTCAATTAAAAACGGTATTCCTGAATTTCAGATCGGCCCGGACTGAAAGGCCTCGCGGAAGTGTCGAGACTGGCACAGGCGGTAATCAGGGCGTTGAGGTCGGAGTTAGACCGTAACCACGTGTCGCCGATCAAGGGCGACGTGACGGTGTGCGACGCGATCCTGGCGAAGATCCCCCAGCTTCGGGAGATCTCTCTGCTGCACATGGACGCCCTCGCGAAGCTGAAACGGTCGCAGCCTCACCTCGACTTCCCAGCCCTCCACAAAGAGCTTTTCAGCGTCGACAGCTGAACTATCGATGCGGCGCAGGGCGTCCCGACGCTGACGAACAAAGCGGTACGCGAGTAGCGCCGGGCCTTGCTCTGTCAAGGTGAGTTCCACCGTCCGGAAAGGAAACGACGGAGAAGGCGACGCGTGTCAACAGAGAAAAGGGTGACGTCGCGACGACGCTACCTAGGAAGCGAGATAGAGAGAAAGAGAGCAAGAGAAAGTGAGAGAGAAAGAGAGAGAGAGAAAGAGAGAGAGAAAGAGTGCGAGAGAAAGAGAAAGAAAGAGAGTGAGAGTGAATATGGCATGGGCGTGTTTAGGGCCGATCGACGACGACGGTCGAAGGGTGCGGAGAACGTGATTGTGACGCAACGAGCTTGCTGAGATTTTGTCCGATTTGATTTTTCGAGGCCGTACTGCCGGAGGCACGCTTACCACACTACATTTTATTTCTTTGATCGTACTATCATAAACCCCTACGTACTTCTTTAGCTTCAAATGTATCGTGCACGAGAACGCATCGAACAGGAGGGACAAGTTATGAGTTATATACATATTATGAATTATGAGTAATTTAGGCAGCACACGTTGCGTTGTTATTGTATATTTAATTCCGAGGATTAGTAATTGAATTTTATATATTGACATGTTATATAGAATTTTTAAGTACAAAGAGATAAGTTTTATCGGAAGAGGACGCGCGACGATGACGATCGATCATCTTCGTGTCCTTGGATCGTTCGAGCAATCCTGTTTGCCGCTTGTCGCTTGCACGATCTTCCTTCGAGCCCTTCGACTCAGGCAGGAATTCTAAGATCCTCGATAAAAGAAAAAAAAAAAAGAAAAAGAAAAGAAAACAATCGTAGCCGACGACTGCGAGCAATCGAGAACGTCTCGACGCGGAAGACGGTTGTTAGGTCACGCGGTTTATTGTACATATTCGTTTTTTCGTCGTGTCTCATCGTCGTCTATATATTTACGAGAAAAATGTATGACGATAGAGCGGAGCTTTTCGTCACACCGAGATAACGAAATCTTAATCTTATCTGCGCAACCTGATTTCACGATTGTCCGGAGCGAAAGAGAGAGAGAGAATGAGGAAGAGAGAGAGAGAGAGAGAGAGAGAGAGAGAGAGAGAGAAAGAATGAGAGAGAGAAAGAGCGAGCGAGAGAAAAAGAGAGAGAAAGAGAGAGAGAGTGAGACAGTGCGAGAGAGGGGGAGAGAGGAAATTGGACTTCACGCCGGAGCACGATGTTTTGGATCTTAAATTTGACATGCAAGCGAGCCGGCTTTAAAACGACGTGCCGCCCGAATCGAGCGGGAAACAAGTAACTGTTTTTTATTTTTTTGTTTTCTTTTTTTTTTTTTTGTTAAAATTAACTGCGATCGTTGTAAGTCTACTCGTCCATCTTTTTTTATTCTATTATCGGTTCGTTATTGGAAAGCACGTAACTTGTACTTTTTTTTCTGTTTTCGGTCAGAAACTGCGTTACTAGTACTATTACGATAATCATTAACATTATTAATTAATTAATATTATTATAATAATTATTATTATCCTTATTATTATTACGATTATTATTATCTACTTCTTCTCCTTCCTTCTTCCCTTTTCTTCTTTTTATTTTATTCTATTTTTTTTTCTTTTTTTTTTGAAAGCTTTCGTTCCAGTTTTGTTTTCTCTTTTTTTCACGTGTACAAAATGCGATAGGATAATTCGTGTTAAGTTTCTTCTTTTCACCCGCCCTCCGTCCCTTCCCAACCCCCAAACCTCCCACCCGCAATTGTTTATTAGTTGTAGCCGTTAAGTGAAAGTTACCTTGGGAGTTTCTGAGTGAAAAACGGCGGGAACGATACCGCGGGGAACAGTCTACCGGGTTTTCGCGCGATTGTTTATGTTATTATCGGTTCTCGCCGAGAATGCGGCGAGATACTCTAATTTATTTTCGTCCTTTGACAGTCTCGCGGAATACGTTAGTTCGATAGCGTTAATTCTAATCGAATATTCTGCAGACGCACGATCACAAGCTAGAGAAAACAATGCAATACAAATCGGATTATAGTATTTCGAAAGGAGCCTACTGATCACGGCGATCTATCGTAACGAACGATTAAAGTATTACGGAGCGAACATGATCGCCACGGTGGCTTTGCTTTCCAACGAACGTTCGTCGATCGTCGGACAGACGCGTTTTAAAATGACACTTTCGTTATTGTTAATTTCGATCGGACTCATTCCATGATTTTAATTCTAATCGCGATGCGACCGTCGCTGTTTCGTCGAATCTTCCCGACGCGTCGCCATTAGAGAATTACGTTCGACGCGAGAAAATTCTTTTGTACATATTGTATAAAGTAAATATGGTGTAATTCGATTGGGGACGATCTCCGTCCGTATCTTGGTCACTTTAATCTATGGGCTGTTCCGGTGGGGTGTTTTTGTCGAAAATCCGGTAGGCGATCCGCGATCGGCTGACGAAGTAGTCGATCCTGTGGACGAGCGTCGAGTTACATACATTTTCCGAGCATCGAAAGTTACTTGTTTCTGGTCGACGGCGATCCTTCCTAGGCAGCGTCGAGGAGCGAACGTGTACGCGAAAGGAATACCGCAGGATCGTAGATTTAAAACAATGGTGGAAGAAGCGTAGTGACACGAGATCGTGTCGAGGCAATCGGAACGGAAATGGATGATCACGAGGCAAACGATTTCTGTAACTGATCGATAAACGAGAAACATAGGGAACTACGTTTAAATTGAATAACACTCGGAATGTTATCTATCTATATTCTTCGGATTTATACTTTTATATTGATTAGCAATTTCAAGCGAATGGTTTCTCCAGTTTGCGTAAAGTTATTTGTTAACGTTCGCGTCGATCGAGAGAAACATTTTTACATCGTTCAGTCCGCTTAGAATAACCCGTTTCTCTTCTCGTGCAATTTCAACGATTCTTTTGATTTTAGCGTAACAACATAGATATCGAAACGACTGAGCTCTTTGAATCATTTCACGTAGTTACGTGTAACGCTCGATTAGAAAAATTCGACGATGATCGTCGCGCAGCGTGACCGAGGCTGTCCTTTCTAACTCTCGCACGTTCCTATCTTTTCGATACTCGGAAATTTCTCGATTCTCTGCGACACTATTGTAATTCAATGTACTCGTTCACGAGCTTACGGATAAAACGATGTAATTGGTGGAAATTTCGGCGGGATCGTTTGTGCAATTGTTTTTCGAGGAGCGTGCATAGGATTACGAGGAAACACGTTCACGCTGTCGCGTCGCTGTCGTAATTTGAATAGCGGTTTTGAATCGTTACACGATGGATAAAATTTTTAACAAAAGACAAAAAAATATGCTCGAGGTAACGTATCGGCGGATAAGCGACGATATTTAATTATTATGTACGGGACGAAACTGTAGAACGCTCCCATGGATGATCGTATTTGCGTAAGATTCTGGTCGATGATCGGTTCGACCATTTTGTGGCTCATCTACTTGCGTTGCCTTCGCCTCGACGGAAATGGCAGCGGTCGCGTCCGTGTGCGAGGACTAGTGGAGGGGAAAAAAAAAGAAAAATACGAAAAAACCGACAAGATACCACGACTCGTCATTGACTGAATAGATTCTATACTCGCGGTGCTTACGACAGGGAGCAAAAGAGGTACAAGCGTTTAACCGTATATTCGTCTCCTTTCTGTTGCAGATTATTTCCTTCGTAATGAACGTATTGGGCCTTAAATAAACATAACATTGTTTTATATATATATAAACAAAAGTTATATATATATATATAAAGTATACATAAAAAGCAACATAAAGTACATATGAAAGATATGTAGAAGTGTTTGTATATATGAGTGCGTGTATATGTATATACAATACATATTTACGTATATATATGTACATATATATATATATATATATATACACACACTAATATAAAAAAGAAAATATATATACACGTATTTGTGTATATACATAGATAAATATACATATATGTGTATATACATAAATATAAATATATATATATATATATATACATATATACATACACGCTAATATAAAAAATATATATATGTACATGTATATGTATATGTATATATAGAAAGAGAGTGTATGTGAATACTAAGTGCGCGAGAGAAGCAGGATGCGTCTGTGCAAATGTCAAAAATGATTTCGGAAGAATGATTTCGGGAGAAATGGGTTAAACACAAGTAAATGGAGGAAACTGATAGAACCACGCGAAGCGTTTGGCAAGAGTGTGTGTGTGTGTGTGTAAGAGAGAGACAGAAAGATAATGTGAGGGAGAAAGAGAGAGAAAGAGAGTGTGCGTGTGTGTGTGTGTGAGAGAGAGAGAGAGAGTGTGAGCACGAAAGAACTGAGAATATCGGTTGTTACGATGCATACATACAAAAAGTATATATTGTACTAATTAAAGTAAAGCAAAAAAAATGTGGTTAAAGGGGCTCGGCCAGAACGGTCCATAGACAACTTATATATCTATCTATCTATATATATATACATACACACGCGAAAAAAACGCACGCGCAACAATGTATACCCACACAGACGGGGGACCGGTCAACGTACGGTCAGAATTTTGCCCGGATCGCCTGTTCACGACATAGCAAAACGAAACCGACATACATTTAAACGCAAAACGGTGCAAAAGACCCGATGAAATAGCGTCGGCGAAAGACTGGCGAGTTGGACCGCGTCGACATTCTCGCGTGCGGAAACGCAACCGGAAACGCGCAGCGTTCGACGGTTCAGACGGGAGAATGTCGGCGTGACTCTCGGTTGGCCAGCTTCGCGGTAGTGGTTCGCATAGTTCCCTCTGAGCTACTTTAGACTGTATATGTATAAACACACACTCGCATATATATATATTATATATATACATATATATATACATATTGAGAAGGGCGAAAATTTCCGGCGGAACGGGCAAGATTCGAGAGGTCCCCGCGTCTCCGAACAGAACGCAGGCAAATGAAACAAGTGAAACGTGCGACGATTGAACCGTGCATATACGTATATTATGTATGTATGTATGTATGTATATGTATATATATATAAAAAAACATAGGAATATAAATATAAATACTGAAGGATAAAGCGATATACTGTCCCTGGACCGGTCTGGTCGGCTCGCGGACGCAACATGTGAGAAAAAGGAACACACTGGCACACGGATACACACACGATCCACATACACCACCCCCGCAGCGAAACTAAGAAACGAACCTGACAACACACATTTACAATACACGAGCCTGCGCGAGCGCGTAGATAGAGGTTTAATCGAGGTAATCATTATGTGCGCATTATAAACGTTTTGGTACTGTACGGCACTGTATGACGCGTCTCTTTATACGTAAACACGTACTTCTTAAACTAAATAATAATAACCATCGCCGCGATGGAGCCTCTCGAAGCGTTTTTTACGCACCGTTACCGGCTTTCCTCGCTTTCGTCGGCCGGACACAACGCTATAACTTGCGAGCGCCTGGATCGTCGCAAGACGATCCGAACGAACGGAGAAAATCGAGCGCATCGGCCGATCCGATATCCCTGGCCAATCATCGACCGGATCGTTATAGTACTCCTTTTTTATTCGCTGTTTCATCCCTTCGTACTTGTCGCACGTAAATGCGCTGCGAGACCGGACGCGGCCGGAAATCCGTTTGCGACTTCTGTCCGGTGAAGCTCGAACGATCAACGACCGACAGATATGGCGCGTGTGCCTTTCGACTGTAGCGCAACTATGTTCTTTTGTTTCAAAGTTTAATAAATTTGATCAATATAGCGCATGGCAATTGCTCACTTTACACGATCTCAAGCGATCACGGTTCCCCCGAGCTGATTCAAATCTATTCTTCTTCTTTCGATCACCTTTGAAACTCTGTCCTTCGAAGCTTCCTTCACGCAGTTCGAAACTGATCTAATTTTCATAGTTTTTACATCTGCCAGTCTGACGAAAACTTAGGCGTGTAATGGGGTTTCTGACTTGCAGCTTTGGTCGAACTTATCTGTATTTGACTAACACGTAATTAAAGAACCTTTAAGAAAAACCGATGAAACGTACCGCCATAAGATTATAAAAATTGTCGACAGTTTAACGAGAGAGTTATCGATTGATGCGTAATGTGAGAGATTGCTATAGCTCAAAATTTATACGTCGGTTAAAATGACGGAATGCGTAGGCTTTTACCGACGCGTTGCAGTTCATCGGAAGACCATCGACGTGAAACTGCAACGTCTAGAATTTTTATTAGGTTCCCTAGATGAAAAGTTTAAATTTAATTCTTTTCGCTGTATCACGATCCTTCTCGGTGCTCCCATCAACGATAAAATTTCCATCGATCTGTTTTCTACCTAATCAGCCACATAAAAGACATTTAATCGAGTCTCAAATTAATCTGACGACTTCGTTAAATGAAAGTAGTCGACGAATCGTGTAGAAGCTTTTATGTCACTTTTCGACAGCGTAAAGGATTAAGTCTACTCTCGTTTCCCTTTACACGCATAAATCTTTCGCCTTTTACCAAAGATTTCCGTGGAGGGGAACAATCGATGAGTCTGTAAAATAATATTGTGAATCATGCGAACGACACGAATCTCTCTCGTCGCACGGAATACCGTTTCGCGTAGCTCCGGATAAGTAGAAGGATGAAACGGAGCACTTAACAGGGAGTACACGATCCGCGATCCTTTCGTCGTTGCGAATAAAAGAGAATCAGTTTTCAATTCACCACACCGTACCACCGACAGAAAATCATTTTCGACGACAAAAGGGTGAGAGACTGCTATTGGCTCGGTGCTCGTGGCACAGAGATTCAAGGCACGGCGGACATCGAACGATCCCGGAAACGTTTCCGATCAACGTGATACACGATCGACGACCAACAAGCTTTGCTTTCCGGAGACGCGATTCGTTGCGGGCGCATGTTTCGCGTTGCTGTTAAGACCGTTGTTTCTTCTTCGTCTTCGTCTTTCTTTTTTCGTTTCTACGCAATCTACGATTCCACGATCGAGACGTCGATTAGCTGCGCAAGCGAACGCAACAGCGTTTTCCGATTTCGTGGACGATCACGAATTCTAGCTCGTGTTATAAACGATCCGAATGTTTTAGACTCGAAGAAACTCTATTCAACCTATTGCGGGAATCGACGAGGTTCCAAGCTAGATTTTTTGATATAAAAGTAATAAATTATTCGAAAGCGACACGACGCTACTTGAAAGTCTTAATTAGAGTTAACAAGGAATTCGACCATTTTGTACGTAAATTCTGGGCGACCAGCATTGCTGTAAATTTTTAGGGCAGTGATATTGTTTATAATTATTCGATAATATTGTTGTGTCTACGCGGGTTCGAGCGCTAGACTTTCGAGATTGTCAGTTAGCTGAATTCCGAAAGGTAGGTTCGAGGTTTTTAGTAGTGCACCGCGAGAGCTTGGCCGATACTTTACGAGAGAAGCGTCCCACATTTTTTAGCGCAGCTTAGCAGACCGCGTAGCGTGACCATTAATCGATAGACGTTAAAACGTTTTAGATAAGTTCCACGGTGAAGTATCATCCGCGTCCCGAGCGAAATCTTCTCTTCTCTTACTGTAATTTAGCACGAGCATCCCTGAAACTGCACCGACGCAGGTCCGACCGATGACTGTACCACCGTTTGTCCGATCAAACGGGTTAATCGAGCAAAAAATCGTTGTCTTCTCTTTTCTTTTTATTCGTGAGCATCGTGAAATATAATGTTTCTAATCGCTCGGTATCGTTCGTAGTGCTCGGACACGCGTGCCGCTTCAGGGATTCGGACCTTGATCATCACTTGGTACTCTTCGAACGAGTCGAGAAACGTATCGAATCAGGAAACATTAGGTTGGTCAATCGGTATCGTCGGATTTCTACGTGGAAAGTAGTTTCGGATGACTTCAACGTGAAATATTCTTCGCTGAATTGTTTAAACTTCAATTTTAACTTCATAGTTACGGCGGAAAGCATTTAAGGGCCGCGCAAAAATGGCGTCATTAGCGAAATCGGTGTTTCACGCTTTTCGCTGTATATTTGTTCAAAATTATATAAAAAGACAGTTACAATTCGACAAGTTTTAACCCCTTAACGTATAAATAAAATGGAATTTGACGCGTCCGAAGAATACTATTTAACATTTTGACTGGCAAACCAACAACCTCGAAAATCCTACAAAATCAAAGTAATTTATTTAATGAATCAACAATTGAAAACTTAAAATCTGTGAGACAAAGTTATCCTCTAATCTTCTCCTATTCTCCAGACCTCAACTAGATTTAGTGCAACGAACATATTTATGTACAAATTTATTTTTAAACATGGACAAACAATTTTGTTACCAATATATGGGTGACATGGCAGTCAAAGTGTTAACTGGTTCAACTGAACAGTTATTTCGAAATTTACATTTAATTAACATAAGCATTATAAACAGCTATGTCATCTGAAATCGATGCATGATTTTCAGCATCCGCCAGAGTCACCTTTTGACGTCTCGGAGACGTCAAAGTCTACAATGGCACATGAAATGCCAAGGGGATAATATTTTCATTTAAAGAATTCGAAAGAAACGTTGTAATAAGGTTAATAGTTTAAACGCGAGATAAATAAATGAACCACCACAGTGTCGTGCCGTTTGAAACGATGAAATCGAAGGCGACCACTATAATCTGCAAGAAATTAATGTGCATTTGGATTTGAACACGAAGACGAGAAGTTATGTCACTTTTTTTCCACAAATATAGCAATCGGATACAAACGTTGCGAAATACTGAAAACTGTGTTCAAATTAAAAAAAGTTTTGTGACAGCTACGGTCAAAAATCAAATTCTCAGTCCGAAATGTTAGGAATATTGGAATACCGTGTTGAGAACCATTAATTTCTTATTAAACGTTCCAACGTTATACTTTTTGGCCAACCTAACAGCAGAAAGGGGAACGGGGGGTGAACGCGATTGGCGAAGAGTATGCTTTCTGTGAGCGGGGGATGCTGTTGTTTCGAATTTTTCGGAAGTTGAGGCAACTGGAAATGTAGACGACAAGAGAAAATGTGATGCGAGGAGGGATGAGGGTTGAAATCGTATGAGATACAACGGAGGAACTTAATGGAACGAGGGAGGCTCGACGAGAGCGATGGCGAATCCGTCACGGTGCGCCGACTGATACGTTTTCGGACGGTTTAAATATACTTATAGCGAAATTAAGAAATGCATATTATTCTGCCGATTAACGAGTAAGTGCGTAGAATTCGTTTAACTGTAGATAAAACACGTACACAGTCACGTACGCGCGAGTGCAAGATACATTACCACCCTGTAATCGTTCACCCACGAACCACCCACCCATATGTACACTGCGTACCACGATATACGATACAGGTACACGTTAACACAAACTCAGAGACACGCAGGCATACATACAAACACATACGCAGATACACATCGACACACACAGAAACACACACACACACGTCGAAGATAACCGGGGCGGGCACGGTTAAGAGATACAAACAAAATAAGCGACAAAAAATATTGCGAATACGAATGGAGGAGAGAAAGTGATGGGAGAGAAAGAGAGAGAATTAAGGAATATTTAAAAAAAAAATGCAAAACAGACACATACACAAAGGCGCAACACGTACACGCGCACGCACGTTGCAATTAGACGTTATTATCGCAATTTGGAGTTAAATTTTATAATATATAATATATAAAAATATATATATAATAAATAAAAGTTGACGGATAATATAGAGTTATATTAAATATCGATTAAAAAAAAATAATAATAAAACAGCGGGAGCGTTTGTTTTCTTCGGATGGTGCGGCACTACGCATTATCGACTCATCCTTCTTCCCTATCGTTCATGTTTTTTATCCTTTTCCTCCTTATTACTGTTTCTTTCGATACACTTTTTTATTATTATTCTTATATTATATACTTATTACTTATTATTATATATGAATTAGTTTCTTAATCGTCTTTACAAATTTTATTGTACAATTACGAATGAATATAGTGTTTTACTGTAGTTAGATTCCATATAAACAAATTTTTCATTGAATTTGGAAATGGCATGAAGAGTTTGAAATAATATTACTGTAAGATTAACATTTTTTCATTGTGATATGTATTGAGATTATATTATATAAGTTTATAAAACATATAACTTTTTAATATATTGTATGTATAAGACGAATTTGAAGTACTACTTAAACTTTTATAAATATAAAAATAAGTATGTAACAGAATATTTTAACACACTGAAGGTATGTTGCAATTTTCAATTCGTAGATTAATATTTTATTATTTATTCAGTACATAATTTTATTAAGGATGCATTACTTATGCAAAGTCATTGGTCACGGATGGTAAAACTCAAAATGGAGTGATTTTAGATGAAAAAATTTGTCAAATATGTGAACTTAAAAGTTTACAGACGAAACTTCGTTTCGATTTCTATTTAATGCATAGCGCACGTTTTCGTCGGATATTCAAATTCCATTTTCTCAAAAACATAGTCTCGCATAAATAAATTTTATTGTATATGTTCGACATACTTTTTTACGTAGAATTATCTCTTTATCTTCTTTAATATTTCCGTTAAGAAGTTGCGCCATCTTTAGATACTGAAAGTACCATCAAACTATCAAATTTTCTTTTTATGAAACTGTGGGCTGGGCAATAGTTGTCCATATGTTATTTTTATTTAGGGTATATATCGAAGGATATATTAAATAAAGTTGAACACAAAAATATTAAAAAATAGCTTGTTGAAAATTATGATTATTCAAAAGTAGAAGTCTAGAATTTTATTGTTCTAGACTTTTTTAGAATTTGATACAATACCCCAATTATTTATAATAAATGGTTCAACTTAGAGTTTATGGGGAAAACTGTACACTCATTATCATTTTACTCTTATTTATACAAAACTCATGATTTTTCTAAATTCCTATGCTATACGAAAGGTATTTAACAAATGTATCAGTGAACAATAAAATCATAGACCATTTTTTGATACCTACTTTTGTATTTATAATGATGTAATATATTTCTCAATATACACCCTAAGCAGAAATAAAGAAATAATTATCCTTTCCAAATTTCATATAATTAATAAACGTTTTTAAATGAGTTTTAAAAATATTTCTCTGACCGATAAAAATAATAATTAAATTGATACTAATAAATTATTGAATGTATTTGTAGATTTGTTATCATCTTTCTGCAGTAAAAGAAGTTTTCCAAGCTTTTTTCAATTAAGTTTCAATCGAAGTAATTGAAAGAATATATTACACTAGTTACTTAATCATTTCATTTTCAAATCTTCATCGACGAGCGTATAAATTCTTTTAGTTTGATGTTGAACTGTCACATGGCTCAAAAACAAAGTTTCTTGTACAAAATTTTATTCTATCTTCTCGATGCATTTTGTTTCTATGTAAACTGTTCCCATTTCCGGTTGTACCATTAACTACCGATTGCCTTGATTTCTTATGAATTTAAAGTTATATATATATCATTCGATCTATCATATTTCATAAAAAGATAATTTTATAACTATAAAAATATTACACGATTATATACTACTCTTGTTTATTGTCGGTAATTAAAATATGTAGATATGCATCTAGTTAGCGGAAGTTACTGAAGAGGACGTGTTTTCGTGTGTACTGTCAACTAGTCACAATGAGTTCATCTGCCAGTCGTCGAACAAAGTGAGAAATTCTACAAATTACGCTTATATAAATTGTTACTTATTTCTCAAATTGTTGACTGTATTAATATAAAAATTATAGACATTTATAACTGTGTTTAAATTCAAAACATCAACCTTATTCATGTTATTTTACTCTTTTTTGAGGTTAAGTGTACCGTTTTAATATAGTTTGTATACAAGGAAGATATAAATTGTATTTCTCCACGCAGCTTGAAAATATCAGCGGGAGCATTAGTATGCGATGAAAGTATTTTAAAAGGAGATATTACCATTGGTCCTAAGACTGTGGTACACCCTAGAGCAAGCATCATCGCAGAAGCTGGACCAATTATAATAGGTGAAGGAAATATTATTGAAGAGATGACAACAATAATAAACAGGTAATGTAAGAATCAGTATATAAGATGCTAAATGAAGTTAGAATAAAATATTTATTTATAGGTTACCACCTGGTACTTCTGAACCATCGACGATTCCAGTGCAAATAATAGGTAACTTCAATGTATTTGAAACTGATTCTACTTGTGAATCCCTTAAAGTTGGAGACAACAATATATTGGAAAGTAAAGGTTGTATAATATCGTATGCTAGAAATGCTATATACCTACGTTATTAGAACAATAATTTTGTTCATAGCCTTTGTTGGCCGTAATGTTGAGTTGACCAATGGTTGCATCATTGGAGCAGCCTCTATAGTGACGGAATCAGAGACAATACCTGAAAACAATGTAATATATGGAAGCGATTGTCAACGTAGAGAAATGCACGAGAAACCATATGTAAGTATTTCACATGCTTATGGTAATATTCTATAATAGATGCTTAATGGTAAATAAATTTTTCTATTACAGCCACAAGTAGGTCAACTTGAATTTTTGTTTAAAGTTCTACCTAATTATCATCATATTAGGAAGCCAAATATAAAACCTACAAAACTTGAAGCAGATTCCTAATATTTCTACAGCATTACTAAGCAGTTTGGTATTGCGTTTGCAATGTACTAATTTAAGACTATAAATACAATTTTTAACATCCCATCTAAATACTAGCTAAGAACAGATAATGTGAATAATTTCAAAAATTATTTTGTAAGCTTTATATTTATTTTTTGTTTTAATATCTTTATTTTATATATCTGTATTTATAAAGTGAGCTGTAAGTAGCATTCAATGTACTACTTTATGATTGCACAGAGAAATTCATGGTATCATATTTCATTACATTATTACCGGAATTATATGTTTGTACATTTGTTCTCTTGTGCCGAAGGTAGCCCTCTTGTGACAAATCTAGAAAACATCACCACAAAATTTCGAGTTATTCGTAATAATTTCATTTCTAAATTAAGCTTTGCTATTTTTCTGTTTGACATATTATTTTTCAATAAAATATTTCCAAATAAATCAATTTGAACACGTTTGGTGATACATTTTTACATACATACATTCCAATCTAATATATCAATTTTTTTAACGATTAAGAATTTTTTCACACAATTACAAAATCATTAGAAAGTTAAGCATATGTTTATAAGCAAAAGTGATTTAATTTTAATGAAAAAATATTTTGAAAACAATTTGGTATCTCTAAGAGCAATCCTAATTCCTATGCAGCGACGCTAGATGGCAATAGTATTTCTTTAGCCTTGCTGCACCCTAATAGCGATGTACATCGAACAATGCCGAATCAATTATTACAAATGAACTAATACACATAAATTATTAACAAAAATAGTTCAATAAACAAATATATTTAATATTACATAGTCTTGTTACATTTAATATTTTAAAAGGTTGCAAAGGAATTGTTTAACACTGGAACTATCAAACCAGTTATTTTGACTGCTCCCTAGCTTCTTCTTTCACAATTATTGAAGATATAAAAATGTTTTCATGAGAAATTTTTGGATGTACTTCTTTAACCCATAAATTTTGCATTTATGACACAGAGCGCCTATAAGCGCTTATCCCATTATAGATGCTTGAGACTGAGGACGTCTAAAGGCGCTTGACGCAATTTCATTAATATAAATATGTATATAATTTTGTATTAATAAATAATAAATATGTAAATTTCATTTACATTTAATGAAACAAGTTTTACACAAATACCGTTCAGATAGAGTACATGATTGTAAATCAAAAGATGGAAATCCTAATAATCAGGCTTTTTGCTTGGCATAAAGGAATTTTCTGTTTTTATGCGTAAAAAATACAGTAAATTGAAAAAACACAAAACGTAAATGTGATTTTCACTAGGTTGTAGCTAGTTTCGATAAATATGCGAAACATTTACAGTATTATATGAATAACATTTTGTTAAAAATTATTTATTTTTTCAAGGAATATTACAAACATGAATTTTAAATAATTATTTATAAGTTTTTAATGTATGATATTTTTTTAAACAATCTCCAACATGAAGGAGTAGTTTTCTGTTACACGTTCCATAGAAGTATACTGTTGTTTTTCTTCCATCGAGCAACTCAAGATTAGAACATATTAAGCTTTCATTATGTTTTCCTTTAGCATCAAGTTGCAAGATATGTAGTTTTTCATCTAATCTCTTATCATTGACAGTTGTCGATGGTGTTCCATATCGCGCAGTCTCACCTTCACATAAATTCCCAATTAGTGACATAACTAATATCCGAATAAATTTTATATGACACATTGGTTTGCTGTTATGTTTACAATTAGCTTTATATAGAATATAAAAATTCAAGAAGGATACTTCAATTCCCCAGAAAAAAGCTTTGAGCTAACATTTTAATGATTTTCATAATAAACGAGGCAATTGTACCCGCATTTCACAGAAAACGAGTTTCGATGGGTTCCATCTTATCACCTTCCATGTGACGTACGACCGCAACGACGAAGTACTGTTGTCACCTGAGAGGTGACTTACGACAGATAAGGGTTAATATAGTAAAATTCAGTTTGCTTATTGAAATATGTTCTCACAAAGACGTATCCCTACTGTCATAGTCAAAGGGTTAATAACGTACATATTACAGTAAGAATTATATGAAGTTTTAATATACGCAGTTTCGTTATTATTACAAAGCAATGTATATCGTTGGATTTGAAGAAGAAAATGTGAAAGGATTTTCCAATTATTTTTTTATACGAAGTTTAGTTGCGTTTCAATTGGCTCAGTGTTTCTAGAACCCCCTGTATTCCTCTGAAGGCCGAAATGCCGAGGGAAACGATGCGTCGCGCGATCGGCAAATCTGTGTGCGTGGTCGGTGCGACAAGTTAATGTAACTTGATGTTTCTCCTTCTCTACGTTCTTCGCCGAGCAAACTCTCCGGAGACTCCAGCGGCACAATGCTAAACGCTACACCTATGAATATGAATTAGCGTCTCGTCGAGGGGGTTGGATGCGAACCATTTACCGTTTCCGTCAGCTTAACCGCGTACCGCAGTGGCTCTCAGCCACTTAAACGTAAAATGTACGAATCGTGTTACCATTTAATCTCTTGGAATTCACTTATCACCAATATTTGTTAACTATTACCATAACCGCATAGTGTTAAAAAGACAATTGTTTGAGTGACGGAAACGGGAGAGGGAGTGATTGAAACGTTTCTCACCCTCGTCGCTCCTTGGCTAAAACTCTATAGATTTTCTGTTTGAATTCTGTAAAATTGTGGATCGATTTGCTCCAATTTCAATTTAATCACCAAGTATATATTTTAACCCTTAACATTTTACCGATCGACGATTGACAGCAATTTTTATTGGGAATCCGCGAGGCATCCTCAATAACGTTACTAACAATTTCGTCGCAAACTACAATGTAAAAGTAGT
>CM052093.1:8256906-8283021 GCA_028453745.1 Agapostemon virescens | reverse complement strand
GGAGGCATCATTGGACCATACTTTTTTGAAAATGAGGCTGGTCAAGCAGTAACTGTTACTTGTGCTCGATATCGCGACATGATAACACAGTTCTTTCTGTCGAAATTGGATGCTATTGATGTGGCCAATATGTGGTTTCAACAAGACGGTGCCACATGCCATACAGCCAGTGAAACAATTCAATTACCGCATGAGACGTTTCCTGGTCGTGTACTCCAACGTTACCCCAATATGTTAATGTTCAAAGTAATGTTAAGGTGAAAAATTAGAGTGTTCCACTCATCTTAACACCAGCTACTGTATCATGAACTCAAAAGTATATGGTGTCGCTTAAAAAAATCATGGTGACTTCGAATTTTTATTGAAAAATGATTCTTTTCTATTCGACTAAGAACAGATTTACTCGAAACATATTTCGTCGGATCATTGAAAAGTTATGGCGACAGTCATGCGGTACACCCCATATGTAGTACGAAAATACGTAGGGGTATTTGACACTAAATCGCGGAAAACAGTTCCTTTTATAGATATTCTCCGAATAAGAGGACTTTAACGCAAGTAGTTACTTGAATCTTTGAAGCATAATTTGGTATAACCTTCTTTTACATTTGTTAATTATTAATTTGTCTGCGCAACCGTAATGAAGTCGATCTTAAACGACTGAAAATTTAGATTACTATTTACAGATTTGCTGATATCCTAATTTCATTAATTCATAATTAAACGAACTGTAAGACTGAATCTATGTCGGAAAATAAATCGAAAATATACAATAAAATTTATTCATTTGAGATTCAGTTTTCGATAAAATCGACATTAAAAATCTACTCGGGACACGTTCACTCGACCAAGTTTGAACTCAACGGATGTTATCTAGATTATCTTTATGATAGGAAACTACTGACGTATTCATAAACATCGTCGGTTTTGTCATTCTTTGAACAATTAAAATTGCAAAACAACACTTCAGAAGATGTACGTAGAAATTTAATCAGAAGTGCAGATTATGTTTGACACATCACAGACATCATTTTGAACTATTTTTGAGTTGATAAAATGGCTGAATCTAAAAACTGTTCTAAATGTTTAAATAAATGAAAGTCGGTTGACAAAAGATTCGGTGAATAAGCTGGGTGCTGCAAAATTTCATATTTTAATTCATTTAATTTTGCAATTGTTTTGCGTGGAGAAGTATTAGGCTCAAAGTGTTAAAAATAAAAACATATAATTTTTGTGTTTAGTGTTTGAGTAGTAGTGCAAAATGAAGAAACACATTTTCAGTATCATTTATGGTGCACGTGGCCTGAAGATCAAGTTTAGCGTATACCATAAATGGTACACGAGGCATGGACAGTGTTATAAATAAAAACAGGTGAGTTTTGTGTTTAAAGTTTGGGTAGTAGTAGAAAATGAAGAAACAAATTTTCAGTGGTACTTTCAAGGGAAAACGCGACGTGTTTCACGATAAACAGACAAATGCCTGTGTGGGCGAGGACGTCACCACACGCACACGTCAAATCAGATAATCTTTCCGCTTCGTCCACGAACAGAAGCGAGTATATGCGTGTATGCGACGAGTCACGAGGGGGAGCCGAGCAGGAACGTAGATGGCATTCCTCTAATTTGTCGGCTCGACTTTGTCGGCTAATCAATCGGGTTCGTGATTACCATGCGCCTCAAGCGTTAACCACGGCGAGCTTCCTCGGTTTCCATGCGGCGTCTATCTACGAGCCATCGTAGGCAGAAAACGTACGTGTGGATGGATCGGCACACGTGTGCACTCGACAGGACAGTGGTATCGATAACCTGCGGTCGACCGAGCGGTCACGAACAATTACAGTCGTATCTACTCGCGGAAAAACATTTATTGCCTCTTAGCCATCCGATAAGAACGGTCGATCGCATACAAAGCGTCTATGTTTCGTCAGGATTTTACCGCCCTGTGACATGTACATACAATATTAATCGACGTTCCTGTTCCCATCTATCGGGTTCTTGCGTATCAAATGTCTGATTTCAGAATGAAACGATACGAAGGGTTCTCATCGAGAAGCACAACGAACTGCGAAAGTATTGTAACGGTTTCAAATTTTCTTTTTGAGACTTTAAAAAATGTAAAAAGAATGTTTAAAAAAAGTTTACTAATTATGTGTGTAGAATATGAAGACGATACATTTATGTTAACCCTCTATGGGCCCGTGTAACTTTCAGGTCACATTTTAATTTATCGACATTTTACCAAATAATTATAGCTTTTTTCATGAGATGGTGCATAAATCTTAATTCTATAACGTTGCCAAGACAATCAATATTAATATTTATGTCCGTTGCTAGGCTCATCAACCTGAAATAACAAAATAAATGCTGTGTAAACTGTCTGCCGAATTTTCGGGAGTTTTTATGTTCTGTGAAAATTGGTGATGTTATAAAATATATACTGACAATGTGCCCGGAAAGAAAACGGAAACGAATGTCATTGGTAGAGGATTAATAGTTAAACGGCATAATGAAGAGGATCGTATAAACAAATTACAAGACTATTAGGTATAAGTAAGTCTACCAACTATAAAATCGTAAAAAAGTAAAAAATCCTTGGATCATTTTATAATGAGATTCGTTCTAGGCGGTCTAAGAAACTGATGGAGCGGAAGAAAAACACAATTATTCCGAAAATAAAAAATGATCTAACTATTTTTGCTCCAAAATTGGCTGGATTGATCGTCGACATGTTTGGAAAGAATATTCATCCTGAATTTCCTGAATAAACTTTCTTTATTCTCAATAAACATGGTTTTGATAGACGTGTGCCGCGCCAGAAGCCGTTCATAAGCCATACGTGAATAAACAAGAGAGATTGAATTTTGCTGTTACTATAATTATTCATAGTGGTAATTATAATTAGCAGTTTGACAAATTAAGACGTTCTAAATACTGTAATACTATGTCACAGTTTACAGATTGAGTCTATCAACTCACAAATTAAACGATTACATAGCTGATTAATCATAATTATTGATTGTGCCAATTATTGTTATCAATTTGACAAATTAGGACGTTCTAAATACTGTAATAATATGCCACGACGTACAGATTCAGTCTACCAAGCCACAAATGAAACAATTACATACTTAATGAATACTAATTATTACCAAATTAAATAAATTAGAACGTTCTAAATATTTAAAGAAACAAATGATGTTATACAGATCTAGTCTATCCAGCCACAAATTAAACAAAAATTTATTCCAAGTACATGTTGTCATAAATTATGGTCCTCAGCCATTGTTCTCCAAGCGGTGCTATTTCTTCGACCGAGCGATAGACGCCGCGCATTAATTTCTAACACGATCCGTCAGTTCATTGTTATTGTTACCGCTACTATAATTCTTCATATTAGATTTATCTCGGTGCAATATGGCGATGTATAAATCGCGTCGGCTATGTATCATAATTAAAAGCCGATTAAACGCGTTTCAACGGTCATGCAGAGTCAAGAGGCGAACGATTTGTGCTTCCCACGAGCACACCTACGCGAACGATATTATGCACAGATATTCACGCGGCCTGCTGGCAGGCAGAAGCACGTATCGCCGCCTTCATTTCACGCATAATTGGAAACATGTCCCATTTAACGTCGAGGACGCCCACCGCTCCTCGACCTCGGGCTTCCTCCCAAGATAGCACCCGTTTAGCCATGTCCCATTCGATTATGTTCGTTCAGCATCGAGCCCGCTCAACGTCCTCGCGAGCCACCATAGTCATAGTCAGCTACTGTTTCGCACATTCTTTTCATCTACCAAATTACTACTCCTTCCAATCTTATATCATACAACTACCAAATGCTAATATCAAGTAAATTAAATTTATTTACCAAATATTTTAATTTTTGTCGCTAGATGTTTTTTGGTGTCATAAAGGGTGTCCCAAAATTAACGCAAGATTGGGAATTAAATAGAAAACACAGTTTTTACTCTTTAGATTGTTATTTTTCTATTGAATCATGAAGTACATAGAATAGGGTTATTTATGGAATAACACATCGGACAAATGGCCTCCACGACTTTGCTGGCATATACGCACTCATTTGTCGAAATTTTTCGTGACGTTTCTGCATAATTGTGGCTGAATTTCGTTGATGCAGCGTTTAATTTCCTCTTGTAATGCACGGGTGGTTGTGGGCTTATTGACATAGACCTTTGACTTCAAATAACCCCATAAGAAGAAATCTAATGGTGTTAAATCACACGATGTAGGGGGCCAATTCTGATCATCGAACCGAGAGAGTACACGACCAGGAAATATCTCATGCAGTAATTGAATTGTTTCACTGGCCGTATGGCATGTAGCACCGTCTTGTTGAAACCACATATTGGCCACATCAATGGCATCCAATTTCGTCAGAAAGAACTGTGTTATCATGTCGCGATATCGAGCACCAGTGACAGTTACTGCTTGACCAGCCTCATTTTCAAAAAAGAATTGTCCAATGATGCCTCCAGCCCAAAATCTGCACCAAACAGTGACACGTTGTGGGTGCATTTGTTGTTCGACAATCACATGTGGGTTCTCCGAACCACAAACACGGCAATTTTGGCGATTAACAAAGCCATCAAGGTGAGAATGTGCTTTATCGCTTAGGATGATTTGGCTCGAAAAATCAGCATCCACTTGTTGATGTTCAATAATCCATTCCATGAACTCTCTTCGTTGTTCATGGTCATCAGGCTTCAGTTGTTGTGTTAATTGAATTTTGTAAGCAGGAGACACAGATCTTCTGTGGGTATATGCTGTAGAGAGCTTCTTGAAATTTGCAATTCTTGTCCACGACGCCGAATTGATGTTCCTGGGTTTTCATCAACACTCTCACGCACTGCTTCGATATTGACATTTGAACGGTTTGTTTTTGGACGACTGGTGTGTTTAGCGTCTCCAACTGATCCAGTCTGCCTGAAGTTTTCAATTAATCTTTTCACAGATGACGAGGTTAAAACACTATTTTGACCATATTTTGTATAAAATTTTCGAACTGCGGCCTCCAAACTTTCATTATTTTTGAAATATTGTTCAATAATGAAAACACGTGGTTGTATCGTATAACGCTCCATTTTTACTAACCCTAAACTCTCAGCTGTCAAATTGTTCTTTTTTCAGAGTTGCCAACAATTTACTGCAGAAATGGTGGCAAATTCAAATGTTGCGTTAATTTTGGGACACCCATTAGAAACAAGTATCCTACGTCGCTATAAATCCACGATAATGATGAAGTTTTATCATCACGACCGTCGAAGAAATCGGACGACAATGAGTTAAAGTATCGATTGCAAAAGTCCAGAAATAATGCAAATGGTTGAGCAAGATTGGCATGCTAGCACTCATGAGATCGCTAGGGAACTAAGTATTCACCGTTCAACCGTTTTGGATCATTTGCAGAAAGCTGGATACAAAAAGAAGCTTCATGTTTGGGTGCCTCATGATGTAACAGAGAAAAATTTGATGGATCGAGTTTCCATCTGCGAATCATTGCTGAAACGTAATGAAATCAAACCATTTTTAGAAAGATTGATAACAGGCGATGAAAAATGGATCACATACGACAACGTGCGAAAATCATCACAAATTGTGACATTAACCAGGATCGACGCCAAGGTAGGTGATGCTGTGTGTTTGGTGGGATTAGAAGGGAATTGTCCATCATGAAGTGCTACCAAATCGGTCAAACGATTGATTCTAACTTCTACTGTTAACAATTAACCAGATTACAGCAATCGATTAAAAAGAAAACAGACCAGAATTGATCAACAGGAAAGGTGTTGCGTTCCATCATGACAACGCCAGACCACACACAAGTTTAGTGACTCGGCAAAAATTGAGAGAGCTTGGCGGGGAAGTTTTGATGCATCCACCGTATAACCCAGATCTTGCACCATTAGATTATCGTTTGTTACGATCTCTGCAAAGCTACCTTGATGGTAAAAAGTTGGATTCAAGAAAGAACTGTGAAAGTCACTTGGCCAAGTTTTTAGGCGATAAACCACAGAAGTTCTATTCCGATGGGATTATGGCTCTACTTTAAAAATGGCAAAAGTTCATAGATAATAATGGCTAATATATACTTGAATAAAATTCATTTTGAATAAAGGAAACATTTAATAAAAAAAATAACAAATATTATAAAATCAACATAAAAATAACAATAATGATAAAATGAACATAAAAATGACAAAAATGATAAAATTAATTTCAAGGAGCGGTGATACCACCTCGTTGGTGTGATTTCACCCCATTGGACCTTTTTCTTTGGGGTTGTTTGAAAAGCAAAGTTTACGCCAACATACCAGTAACAGTTTGCGACCTGGAAAACAACATTGGAAACTAAATTGGGGAATTCAATGAGCATACATGCCAAAATGTCATCGAAAATTCTGATGTTCAAATTGATGTCTGTAAACGTGGTCGTAGTGATAATTTGACAGATATCGTCTTTCACGCGTAATTCTCATAGACGATACCTGATAATTAAATAAAAAATTCAATAAAACGAAAAATAGTATGTTGTGAAAAAATTATTGATTAATTTTTAATTATTGAAAAAATTTTGAAAAAATTATACCGTTATAAAAAGTGTCGTATATTTTCATGACCTACTATGTACAAAAGAATTATGTTTCGCAGTTAAACGATTTTCCAGAACTACTTTATTGTGGAACGCACTCAAATGTCTGAACATTGCGACAAATATGAAGAATTGGCAGTAATTTGTGTCATGACGAGTATACTAATCGTGATGCGTAAAATTTAGTTACTATTTAGCGAAAACTAAAATGTTTTCATAAATTTCAATATGTCTAGAATATTTCAAGGTTGTGACGAAATAAAATGAATAAATAAAAAGTACAAATAATTTCAGATGAATTCTTGCATTTCCGTATGCTCTAGCTGGAACTCTATGCTGTAGCTTGATTTTCGCGACACGCGTAGGTGAGCGCATTGAAAAGAGATCACCACAGTTTAAAAATAAAAAAAAACTTCCTATAGCCTATTTTGGATAACGGATAACAAATTGATTGAAACGTTCAACTTGAAGATCGTTGTAAAACCGTAGTTCTTTGGGTAGCACTTGCCATTGATTCACGGAGTTCCACGGTCTAATAACAACAATTTGTCCGAGCGGTAATGGAGTGGTAACAACCCCGCGTTTACCGTTCCTAAGTGCGCGGAACCCTTTGAAACGAATGCGGTGGGCTGTCCAGAGGACCCGTTTCCTGTCGTGATGTATCGCTGCGAGGTCCGTAATTATCCGACCAGCAATTCAGCATGCGCGCAGCACCTAATGCTCGGTTGCGACAGGAACTGGTGGATTTTCGTTGGTCGACAGGTACGGGCGCCACCTATTCGCCGCGTGCAATTTGTCCTGCGGGAGGGTTCGGTCAGAGGGGCCGGTTAATCCATTAACGTGGCACGGGGAGCGCGCACTGTCTCGGTTTTGCACGACGCCCACCAATTTGCTAACCATCGATTTCTGCCGTTTCACCTTCGCGCACGCACCCCTTCCGGGCTGAACGCAGGCCGAACGCAGGCGAAAACCGAGCAATGCCACGCCGCCAATCGCGAATTTCTGGACCCTCCTTTCCAGCCGCGTATTCCACCCACCCTTCCATTCATCCCTGCCACCCCTCCCCTTCCTTTCGCCCTCTCTGGCAAGCTTCATACCGGGGGTGCTATCTTTAGAAACGCAGGCGCAGCGTCGTGTCCCTTTTTGACGGAACGTAGACCCTGCAGCTTGTCAGCCGCTACGTCTCTCTTTCTCGTTGATGAATTCGAATGTCTCGAGGCTGAAGGGAACCCGTGTTCTTCATAGAACCGGGGTCGACTCGCCTCTGACTCCAGGAATCGTGGATCGCTGGCCCTCCGCACTTCCAACGGAATATAAAATAGCAGCACTATACGCGCGGAACGCTTTTCGGTTAGGTCCACTGCAGTGACCATGAGAATTCGTTATGCGGTGCTACTGTAACGTCCCCGTTCCTCCCGGACGCGTATTCGGACGGAGTTATAAGTTCCCGTTCTCGCGATTGCGTTTGTAACACGTAAAACAGGTGGCGATTCTCGATATCTGAGTACGCCACGAGCGATTCGCAACTCTTCTTCGATCTTCGCCAATGCCGTCGGCCGAATTAACCTTTTGCACTCCAAGCAATTTTAAATCCTATCTAGAAACATTTTTCTGTCGTAGAATAATTCCATTGCACATGGTTCCTTTCCTTTCGTGCACATAAAAATTTGTTACTGTTAATCGTACGGCAACACTTCAATTTTTACTAAGTCCTTAATTACATACATTTGTAATGTACAAATTATTTTGAATAATAGTCCGACAAGTTTCAGTGTCGCCTGAGAGGAGCCATCGGAGTGCTAAGGGTTAATATTGGACGGCTAGTTCAATGATTTCCGGTGGACCGTGTTACAGGCTACGAAAAGTTAGAAAGATCTCGCGACGATAGATCTTTAGCAGAACGTAAGACACACTCCGAAACGATGGTGTATTTTGCGAGATTCTAAATTCGGCTCGAACGTTGGTCGAATTTATTTGTCTTATGACCCGAACGATGGTCAAAGATTCCAGTCTTTGGAATTCACATCGAGATTCGATGTGGTTGACTCAATAGTCAAATTGATTCTGCTCGACTCGATAGTCAAAACGATTCTGATCGCTTTTTCCGAAGTCCGTTTCCTCTGCCCTTCATGTCGTCCGTGAGATAACTTAAGGGTGTGGCCGATACGATGCATAACAGCACCTCATTCAGTAATTTTCACCTGAAGGGGAAAATTCTTCTTCCAACGTTCCTCCACGATGGAGGAGGAAGCCTCTCCTTCAGGTTGCCGATGTTAATTAATTTTTTTTTTTAAGAAAGGATGGCACTTCGGATTAACGCGGTGGTGTTCGAAAATTCGTGCACAATGGCGCGGATGGTTTTATGGTCGAATTTTCCAGCTGGTCGGTGGAGACCGTCGACGATCGCGTCGAATGGTCACCTTTCAGCTCGGTATCGATTGCAGTGCAATACGGCCTTTTTGTGTGCCATTCGAATGGGCATTTTAATGATTTTCTAATTAACCTGTCGAAGGCATTGCAAACTGTTGAGGGATGAGAATCCCTGTTATTCGTGGAAAACTTCACACCTCCGAAAAATTGTTAGTATATACCGTTTCATCTGCAACTTGGCCCTTTTTAGGTATACCTGCTTACTTACTGTACAGTACATATCTGTACTTGCAGGTATGAGCGTTACAGGTAGAAATGTGCGTACTGCAACAGCGTGAGTTCAGTTGTCCTGTTTTGTTCCGTTCCGTCCGTTACGTGCGTTCATCTAGTAGACACCAATATTGTATTCTACCACCTTCCTTAAATATACAGGGTGAGTCACCAAACGCATAAAGATATTTTTTATTAAGATATTTTTTATTATTTTTTAAAAAGATATTTTGCACCTTAAATATCTTTGTTGTTTCTAAAGATACGTAAAATATGGTAAGGACAAAGTTGAATGGTGCAATGGAGCTGACACGATGCTATACAAAATTTTGTTTTTATGTCATTTTTTTAGAGATATCAAGGTCACCTTGACTTTTTAAAATGGAACCACCCTTTTTTAAACACCTACAATGATAGTCCCTTTCATTAGGAATTCAGTGACTATATTATTCCAAGGTCATTCAAGGTGAAGGTAAGAAAAACGTATAAGATTTATAATATGAAAGCAGAATACGTTTATCATGGTTGACACTTGTAGTAAATAGTAAACATACTATGGTCGTAGTTAAAGTAAACATACTAAGGTCCTTCAATGTTACTGTTATTCAGCATTCTTGTTTACTATCAGTATGTTTCTAAACGCGATTCCGCTATGTCTTATTCAATGACTGAAAAGTGTGATATGATCACGATTTACTGTGAACGTAGACAAAATGCAGTGCAGGCCTGATTACTTTATGAATCGACATGACTCCTTCTAGACAGACTTACGTTAATACGTACAGGTTCTTTCGAAGTACTGAAGGTGTACGTGCAAGACAGTACAAACGGAAGAATCCCACGACCAATGAGGACAATGAAATTAATATTTTAGCAGCTATAGCTGCCAATCCTCACGCGAGTACGAGAAAAATTTCCCGGGAAGCAGGCATAAGTCAAAGTAGCGTAATATGAATTCTGGCCCGACATAAATTTCATCCGTTCCACATATCGCTCCATCAAGAATTGCACGGGAATGATTTTCAAAATAGAATTAACTTTTGTCAGTGGGGATTGCTTCAAAATCATTCATTTTTTTCTAATGTCTTGTTTACGGACGAAGCAACATTCACTAATCATGGCTCAATTAATCTACGGAACGCCCATTATTGGTCTGTGGATAATCCGCACTGGCTGCGAGAAATTTATCATCAAAGACAATGGAGCGTAAATGTGTGGTGTGGTATTTTGAACGACAGAGTAATTGGACCATATTTCGTTAACGGAATGACGACGGGATAGAAATACGCTCAATTTTTGCAAGAAGATCTGCCAATTTTGTTAGAAGATGTCTCTTTACAAAATCGCTATGATATGTGGTACCAACAGGACGGTTGTCCTGCTCATTATGCACGAGTAGCTAGGAAAACGTTCGAATCACGATTTCCAAACCGATGGATTGGACGAGGCGGAACTGTTTCATAGCCAGCACGTTCGCATGATTTAAATCCACTGGATTTCTTTTTATGGGGTCTGGTAAAAGAGACCCTGTACATGGATGCTCCAACAACAGTTGAAGATATGGGTCAGCGTATCATCGCTTAAATACAAATACCTCAACACAAACAAATGCCTTTGAACCGGCCGCTGCTTGACCCGGACGAAACAGCTACTAAACCGTGTTAGTCTTAGATGTTTCGTTTCATTATATATGGAGCATTAGGGTTATGGTGTGCGGCATTCCCAAGATTTATTCTATGCAGTCTTGGCACATTTGGGGGATTTTTATGTGATCGTGGGAGTTCCATGGTGCTTGTCTCCTTTGCTATCTCAACTGTATGTATTAGGGGTAGCCGTAAGCGATGAATTATTTGGAAAGAAGTTCTTTGCCTTTAGTTCTGTACCGATCGTTGAAGAGGAAACACATATTCTTTTACGTTTTCAGTAAAGCTTGTGTTCTAAATATTCTAAGAAGTTTATATTTGTTTTACTGCCCTGTAATAAGATGACGGTATTCGTACCTTCCGAGGATCACATTCGTTGTTGGATACTTCTTCATTTTCATGCGGGGTTTAATCCTTAGCACTTCTATGGCATCTCTGAGGCGACACTAAATATTGCCATACTGTTATTCAAAATAACTTTGACATGGTTGCGTTTAAAAAATCGGGAGAAATCAACGTATTGCGCGTACGAGTAATAATAAGAAATTTTATATGCACGAAAGGAAATGGATCATGTAGAATGGAACTATTCTAGGTCGAGAAAATGTCTTTATTTTGGAATTGAAATTGCTCGAAGTGCAAAGGGTTAGTGCAACGGCAACAATAAAGAAAATTTCCGATTTTTATGGAGATGTATTGGAGGTACAGGCCCCGAAATGGGGCCTGTTTTCTATAAGAAATTCACAGAAAAGATGGCAAACTGTTCTTGACAATGATGGAGACTATATAATAGATTATAAACAAAAACTTGATGTTACTACAAAGTTAGTTTTAGATTTCAAAGTAATTCATTACTTAAGAGTACCCCTAATATAATCGCTGTTATTATAATCGCTACCAGCATTTATTTCTCTACGTAACAGTAAAGAACTTAATATAAAATGTCGTTGAATTGGTCTCGGAAAATGCTATCGTGTTATATCAGAAAAATATATAGTCCCATTTAAAAAAATAAATTTCACTTTGAGGTTTTCTCTCCGCCTCCTCACTCATTGCCCCGTTCATATCGAACAACTTCTATAAATAAATTTTTTTGTAACTTCGGTGCGTAACGAGATGTTTCAGTTTTCTAAGTATAGGAAACACGCATTAATGAACGTATACGCTTATCGTCGCAACTGTTTTCTGTAAATGATGAAATGTGGACAGTGGCATTAGCACTGTGAATGTAATGCCTGTAAATGTTAGGACATAGTTCTTCCCCTTAAGAGTTCAAAGGGTTAAAACGTTGATTGCCTATTCAGAGACCAGAAGTTTGGGTAAAATCAATGCAATTTATTTAAGAAAACTAAAATTGAGAATTTAAGGTTTCTGACGTTCCTTGCCATTTTAATCCCCTTACATTTTACAGAACACAAGTAAATTTAGCACACTCTACCTATCACCGCAGAAATGAATTCTTAAATCTCGAGAAATAATTCCGTTAACCAAATATGAGTGACACGAGAGTCAACGCATTATAATAATTTAAAAGCAGAAAGTTATGGATTCGCCTGAATATTAAAGTATGTGCTGAGATTTTAATCAACAAAGTGTATGAAATTAATTCGACTCTTTCCAATATTTAATCTAAGATTGTTATTAGCGATCATCTTACATAATTTTATATAAATAGCAAGAATGTGCTTATTTAAACCTTTTGCGATTTTCATCTAAACATATGTCCGAAGAAATAAAGTAAGTGGAGAAATTACCTTCGTATACATCTCTACAAACTTAACAATTATAAATAAAATATTTTTTTAACTTCTCATTTCGAAGAATCGCATCTTAATATTTTTTATTTACGATTGTTGATGTTGCAAAAATGCATTCACGAGGAAGCAGTCAGTAGACTCATTTCCTTGGATGTATGTTATTTAAAAAAATGGCTAAAAATTTGAATAGACACATTCTCGTTATGTTTATAACGTAATGTAAAATATTCGCGTTTAATAGTTTGTAAACCTAGTGTTAAGTAAGTTTTAAGATTGCGAATGTTATATATCTGTGATAGTGCTTTGAACGTGTTAAACTAAAAATCATTTTAACATTTGAAAATATAATAACCAGTAGACTTACGGATGCAACATAAAAATTGTTTGCATCGATTATAATAATCAAGAGCCAAACAGAAATGTCTCTCTTCCCTTAATAATTTGAATGAACTAAAATTAATACCTTGATATTCTTAAATTCTTTTAATCAGTCTACTGCCTTAGATTGTAGCTACCTACGTTTACCATAAATGCACCAAAACCAAAGTCTAGGATTATGGTAGTATTTCTTAAAGTAATGCAGACTATAGAGTGGGCGAGCTTTGAAACAGTCGAAAAATTAAAAGAATTTAAAAACATGAATGTTCTATTTTGCGTATGTTACAATAAAATTCTTAAAGGAAGGAAGAAATTTATCATTTCTTGCAATTAACACTAGAAGTATCAAACCAGTAATTTTGATTGGTCCATAGTTTTTTCTTTTACAATTATTGAAGTTATAAAAATGTTTTCATCCGAAATTTTCGGATGTACTTCTTTAATGACGTATAACTTACAATAAGTATTGTAGGAAGTTTGAATAGATGTAGTTTCGTTATTATTACAAGGCAATGTACATCGATGGATTTATTGTTCGGTAGTTGTAGTGTTAAAGTCTAACTTTTATATACAAACAAGTTGTTTGTTTTGTAAAACCATTAGCACCACTCCTAAATATTCGATCATTATTAAGTTAATGCACAAAGCGCACGAATAAATTCAAGTGCTATTTTGCAATTTTAATTGTTCAGAAAATGAGAACAACGAAGGTGTTTACAAATTCGGCAGTGGTTTTCAGGCGTAAAGACGATCCATAGTGACATCCGTTGAACTAAGACTTGGTCGAGTGTACCAGATGGATTTTAAAAGTTGATTTTATCGATAACGAAATCTCAAATGAACAAACTTTATTCTATACTTGCGACTTATAATAGTTCACCTATTTACGCCGCAAAATTAATAGTTTAAAAGACATTTAAATGTAAATAATTTCAAGTCACCGGTACTGTCGTACTTTGATGTTATCTCTATATTTACCAACCTTAGGCTCATATAAAAGATCAAATTTATGCCAAACTTCCAACTACAATGACAGAAAGGAAGCAATTATCGCTGCATGCTGCAAAACATCAGCCTAATCATTAAACAATTTAGAACAATCAGGGCTATATGAATTTTAAAAGTGCCGCAATGTAAATGATTATTTTGAACATTTCCTGTAAGAAATACAAGCAAACATCTTCATGTGACAGTAACGGTGACTTAGAATTATTTAAATTTATATATCCTCTGACCGATTAATTTTTCTACTGTAAATTAATACTTTTATTATAACTAATATTAAACTGCATCCATCGATGTATTAAAAAATGCAGCATTCTATTTAAGAATACAAAGTTGACCTTCATGTGACCTTTACACGTCCACTCACGACGAAATTAATAACACGAAAATACGAAGTTTCGGTATTAAATTTTATTTAAAAGTATGCGTTGTTTTATCAAAATGATACGATTAAATTTATTTAGATTTTTGCAATTCTTATTGTAATATATTTTTAATATGGTTCTAATATAATATAATCTATCTATCTACCTAATCGTTAATGTTATTTTCAATGTAGGCATTTTTGCAATTTTAATAATTACAAAATAAAGAACCTGGAAACGATCACTTGACCGTGCCTGGTCGGTTTAGCGTTAAATATGTCTTGTCAGGTGGAAACGTTCGAGGTTTTACTGGTCTCTGCTCTAGATTAGTGATTTTACAGACGATAGCTTTATAACGACGTCCAGCGGATGGTAATAGTCAGTATTTGCACTGTCACATGCCGGTTCTTGGCGACCATTAGGTTCAAAGAACAAGAAAACATGTAAGATATAATGCACTTGGTTGCGGAGACCAGTTTGTCATCGACGAGCATGAAAATGCGAGCGAAATATGAGTGATTCATTCGTCGCCGGAAAAATCGAAATGGATTTAATCAAATGCAAGCGTTCGCACGTCAGGTGGCGTTTTCGTAGACTGAAGGTAATAATTTAACCTAAAATAAGAAATCCACTGACATACAAAATTAAATCAATCGTCCATTTTGACCGACAAATTTGTCGACATTTCAATTATACACAGTGGCTCACGAAAGTATTCGGACACTCTCTAAATCTATTAGATTGTTCGGAAAGTAATTTCGTTTTAAAAAATTTTATTTTTATTTCCAATGAAATATTTATTCATTATAACAAAATCGTCTTTCATATTCATAAAAAGAAACGAAATTACTTCCCGAACAACCTACTAAATAACTTTTTTAAAGTTGGACCAAACATTTTTACTTTTCTTAAGCGATTAGATGCATCGATTTACTAAATGACACGCGAAAAGAATTTTAAGAAAGTTGTAATTGGTATGGATTACGTGACAAATAAAAAAGAATCTTTTTAAGTATTTTTTATTTGAGCCACGTACTAAACATTTTTAAAACGTATCTTGTAGATCTACGATAGTAACATATGTACATGCAGAAATATTCATTGAAATCGATCGACGTACACACTTGCCATCGAAAATGGTGAAAATCGCAATTTTTCACGATTCTAGGTCAGTTTCTGCTTAAACTCCACAGATTCTTACATTTTCCTACGTTTTCTTCTGCGTCAGTCAATTTCGATAAAATTTTCAGCATACGTATAACTAACGCGGGTCTGCAAAACGCATAGTTTAAATTTTCATTACGAGTTGAAATAGAAATGTTTTAAAAAATGTCTTTTTTCTTTCTGCATGTAATTTTTACCAATTATACGAAGATTCATCGAAACAGGTTAACGTATAAAAAAGCCATAGGCATTGAATGATGTAAAAATCTTTACATTCCATGCTTAAATCGCATTTTCTCAAAATGTTTGCCATTTTGAATAATTTATGGCTTCTAGCAATCGATTACATTCAAACATTGCATTTGCACATAATTTATTTAGTTTCACGAAAACTATATTTTAAATTTTCATTGTAGGCATAGACAAAAATTAAGAAAACTTTTTTGACCTTTATGACCTTGTGACCTTTATTATTTTCTTTGTAACTTTGACCAATAGTAATTCCTAAATCATTTTTATTATACATTACATAGTAAACTAAAAAAACTGTAATTATTTGGTTCAAGTTTATAAAAGTTATTTGTTTTTAAAGGGTGTCCTAATGATTACGGATTGGGGTGTACCTCTGTGAGAAATTTATATATTAATGATTCTGAGCTTCTATCTTGTTTTTTCTTGATTTTTCTTATTTGTATAATTCTGTAGGTAGTTTCCTTATATGTGTACGCCAGTCAAGTTTTTCTATAGGAGGGATGGTAGGTTTCGTATTCATTCTGTGTCAGATATTAATAGCTTTACTACTTATAAAAGTTTGAGGCATGATTGATCGACATTCTTAGAAAATTGAACAATGCAACTCTATATTTCCCAATGTTGTTTAAAAATTATATATAAAAAGTTGAATGTTGTAACAGTTTTTTACAAGGTATGCACTCGATACTATCGACTGTACTTTAATATTTCAAAGTAGTTTCATAATTATGAGCATTACGAGGATTCTTATAATTATCATATTAAAAGATTGCCAAAAGGCTATCGAGTTTAGTCGCTAGTTTTGTTGGTATATAGAGTAACAGTAACAGTTTAAACTATCTCGTACTTGGGCAAAAATGAACAAGCTCAAGATTTTTCATTGTACTTTCACATTTAAATTTGCCTATTAACGTAAGGAAAAAGAATGGTTAAAAAGTGGACACTCAGTTTCCAATTAACAAATCTTCATAATCAATCATTTTTTAAATTTAGTCTCATTGTATAACTATAGGTTAATCTCATCGAAGCAGTCCTTAGTATTTGATTTTTTACAAATTCTATTTTCGAAATTTATTTCACAAATTCAAACGTATTTCGACCTGTGCATGATAAGACTAGTGTTCCCATCGATGAAAACAGAACTACCGTTATTTATGAAACTTCCCGAGTTAACACTTCGCATGCTTAAATATATTCGGCAAATTCCGCTGGTCTTTAATATCTTCTTTAACTTCCGACATGACATTTCGTTGTAAATCACCGGGGAGCACAAACGCTAGGTAGAGAAGAAAAAGAAGTGCTCGAAAGCATGGAGGCGGAAGAGGATCGCGAGGACAAATTGTCGGAGGGTGGCAAAAAGAAAGAAGAATGGAAGAAAAACGTAGCAACTAGTCATCGAACATATACCACTGTCCAAAAGTTCGAGGCCACGTGTGCTTCTGTGCAGCCTGCTAAAAAACAAAACCGCAATTACTAAATAACATTTTAACTATTGGCCCCTTACACAAAAATTATTCGAAAATATAAAATATTTCGTCTGTGCTATTAAATATTTCTTTAATATGTCTATGCATTGCTTGCTGCTTTTCTTTAATTCAATCTCTAAAAATAACTGTTTCCAAATGTTCAGAAATAATTTTTCAAGCCTCTTCTCTGTCTGCACAGATGTCTACGCCGTGTGTAAGATCCTTAATATGAAATTGAAATTTCGATATAAATAATTTCTGCCGAAATATAAACGTTCTTTGGTCCTTACGCTTGCAATCGGTGAAAGTAATAAATTTTTAATCTTCCAATACATATGTACGTGATACAATATGAATTGCTCAATTATTACAATAATTCTCTGAGCCTTCGCATTTTCCATTCATAGATACTTAAAATTCTCGATTCAGAATTAACACGAAAGCACTAAATCTAACAATTCCATGTTTCACTTTACAACAATGTTTCAACATTATTCTAACGAGAATCGATACAACAAATATAAGTGACAAATTTCAATTCTTTATTTATTTCATTTTTATAATAACGATCACATACATTTTTCATTATTTTCTCATAAATTTTCTATTTCCCTCTCTCATAGCTTACTACCCCATACCTAGTAATGTTCTTTAACACTTTGACTACCACGTCACCCATATATGGGTGACAGAATTGTTTGTCCATGTTGAAAAATAAATTTGTACGTTAATATATTTGTTGCACTCAATGAAGTTGATATATGGAGAATACAGAAAGGTTGAAAGATAACTTCATGTCATACGTTCCAGATTTTCAATCGTTGCTTCATTATATAAATTATTTTGATTTTGTAGAATTTTTTAGGTTGTTAGTGCGGCAGTCAAAGTGTTAAAAAATATTTTGTTACAACTATTGGTGTGATAGGTACTTTTTGGTCGCTCGCTCGCGGGGAACTGTCTCCGACGTTTATTTAACCAAATGAAAACGTAGTGACATGAACAAAATAGAGTAGTACGTAAATCGATAAAAATATATATGCAATAGTTAAACGTAATCACGATATATTTCATCTTATGCATATGAAGTTCTTTTACTATTACTCATCTTTGATTTCTTTTGCTTGAATTAAAATTGCTCGAAGTGCAAAAGGTTAGTGCAACGGCAACAATAAAGAAAATTTCCGATATTTATGGTTGCAATTTTGCAATTGTTGCATCTTTGCAACAATTTTTACACATTTCTTTGACACAAGCATAGTGATCGAAAATTTGTTTTAACACTTTAACTGCCCAACTAACAACCTCAAACATTCCGCAAAATCAAAGTAATTTATTTAATAAAGCAACAATTGAAAATTTAAAATGTATGATAAATTGTTCACTTTCAACTTTCTTGTGTTCTTCAGATATGAACTAAATTGATTGCAACCAATATATCAATTAAAAAATTTACTGTTAAACATGGACAAATTATTCTGTCACTCATATATGAATGACATGGCAGCCAAAATGTTAAACAGTGCTGCGGCTACTTTTTGTAGCAAAATTTGTATAACCTTAATTTATATAAATGGTGCCTCTGAGTCACTATTCGAGTGCAAAGGGTTAAATTGCAAGGAATACACTTTGCAAAATCATAATCTATTCGAAAATGTAGAACACAACAGAAAGAGTCGGTTGGATATGGTACACGTGTCGAAATAATCCCCGCTGTTTCTAATGAAATTAATATTATACATTTACCATATGATTTTGTACGTGTAGCAGGTATGTTATCGAAATTCAATTTCGTCCTACCGGATTATCGAAACAACACACCGTGCGACGTGTACGAATTAACAAGGACGAATAATCGCGAACGTCGCTGTGCACGGTGTTCTCCAGTCGACGAAACGACAGGCAATTAAAAGTCATGGATACGGTGAGTCTTGCGACGCGCTTAAGAGCCGAAGCGTTTAAGAGTCGACGTTTCCGTTCACACGTGCGTAACGAAAGCTCGCGAGTCGCGCAACGACGCCTTTGCGAGGCAAAATAAAGAGTGGGCCAGCAGCTCGCTTCGCAGGACAAGATTTAGGGCCGTCTGAGTATTCGTGTCTGAATCTCCTTGCGTGTCTTTCGCTTGTTCGGTACTGGAGCAGCGAAATTCAGCTACTGGAAACCTACTAGTCGCGATGCCACGGAAAATGTAGCATCCCATTCGTTCTGCAAATTTACAAGATTTTACCCTCGGAAATTTCATCGAAGAACTTCTCTGACAAGCTTATTTTCCTATCAAATTATTATGAAGGCATGAGTGGCTGTGATTCCTGACTTCTTAATATAAACAAGGAAGAGTTTATTTAGGAGTCAGTTAATCAATTAACACTTTGACTGCCACGTCACCCTCATATGGATGACAGAATTATTTGCCCATGTTTAAAAATAAATTTGTACGTTAATATATTCGTTGCACTAAATTTAGTTGAAGTCTGGAGAATTCGTGAAGCTTGAAGGATAACTAAAAATAATTTAAGTTATAAATCGTTGCTTCGTTAAATAAATCACTTTGATTTTGCTGAATTTTCAAGGTCGTTGATTGGACAGTTAAAGTGTTAAACAAGTTTTTAATACGTTTCATGCTGCGTGTACCAGCGATGGTACGCGTTAACCCCCCTTTGACCTACGATTTATTTTCTGATAACGGTGACTAGATTTCCTTTATCCTTTGCGAAACGACAAAAAGGAAAGTCAAAATGGTATTTCTTACAGTGCTTCCACACTTGCTATAACAATTCTCTTTCGCATATCTTTAGGCGTAGTTGGGACGTCTTTATGAACAATGTTTTTCAAGAGTCCCAACAAGCAAAAATCCAGAGGCGTCAGGTCTGGCGAACGAGAAGGTCACGATACAGTTTCTCCACGTCCAATCCAACGATTTGGAAATCTTCTCTGTAACTCATTCCTAGCCTAGCCTAGTACAAGAAATGTTACTCAATCCGTGATAAGAAGATTGCTGCAATGCATCGATACCAATGGCAATCACTTTGATTGTAATTGCAAGTTTATTTCACCTTTTTAGTCATAAATGACCTTTGCTGACCTTCAAAGACATTGATGTTGCACCTCGTTGGATTCGTTTCAATAACCGCTAGAAAAAAACACGTATCAAAACATAGCATTTAAAAAAACAAAGGTGACCTCCACATCCCGGTAGCGACTCCACCTCGAAAAATAAGATTAACGTCATATTACAGCCCCTGTTATCCCACGCATCTTTTATTTCGAAAACTTTTCTGCCACTATCATACTATCGGAAGTATTGTAGATGGCAATAGTTACTGCTTCACGCTGTATAATTGTAGAACTATTGGTTAATTAAAAATATACATAACAGAAATCTAATATATATAATATACACAAAAATATATATAATAAAAATGTAATATATATAATATACATTTATATAAAATATATAATATATATAAAAATTCGAATCAATTCTTGTATATCCTGGTGCATTTTAGAATATTACTGTATATCCTGGTACATCCTAGTATAATCTTGCATATTCTGATATGTTATGTCATATTGATGGTATATTCTGCTTTATTCGAGTATATTCAGCGACATTCTAGTATATTCTTGTATATTCTGGAGCATTCTAGTGCATTCTAGTCCACTTTGGTATATCCAGGTGCATTCTAGTACAATCTTGCATATTCTGTTATGTTATGTCATATGTTGATATATTATGCTTTATTCCAGAGTATTCTGGGATATTCTAGCATATTTTCGTATATTCTGGGATAATATGGTGCATTCTAGTACATGTTATTCAATTCTTGCATAGCCTGGTGCATTTTTGAATATTATTGTATATCCTGGTACCTCCTAGTCTATTCGTGTATATTCTGTTATGTTATGTCATATGTTGGTATATTTGGCTTTATTCTACTATATAATATATATAATGTATATAAATATATATAAATTATATATTTAAAAATATATATAATATATATAAATAATTAAAAATTGGAGTGTTACACATACGTGTACTAGTAATAAACTTTCTATGCACTATGTACAATAGAACTATTTCAAGTAAAATATGTTTCGATTTTGAAATTAAATTGCCTGCAATGCAAAGGGTTAAAATGTGATGTTATAAATTGAACATAACTTGTTGATACAAAGTGTAATTTAATGATGGATATTTTTGAATAGCGTATAAAAGTTAATCTATTTTTGTCTTCATTGTTTTTTTGGCACATTTGAAGTTTGGCGAAGCGTTCTTTCATTTCCGTACTAGTACCAATCAATAATTCACCAAATTGTGTAAAATATCATTAATTGAAATCGAACGTATACTTTACACAGAACTATTAATTTATTTAATTACAAAAGCGTGAGATTGGTTTTAATAATTGTCAAGTTATTCATAGATTGTATGAAAATTTATGTGTAGTTCCGTTCATTGTTATGCAATATGAATCGCGTGACAGTTTTAAACAATTTAAACATACTATTGGTCCGGAAATCGATGGAAATGTAATTAAATATGAAATCGACCGAACTGGAATTCCGATGAACTGCTTGCATATGAATTTAACCCATAGCTGAACTATAGTTATTCAATGCGTATTGAAATAGTTATATTCAGTGATATACGAACTTTTTTATTGACTCGATTTCAATTGAATTTCATCGATAGAAGCAGCGAAAATGAATATTACATTTAAAATATCCGTTTTAATAATTTCAAAGGCTAAATACGGAGATTAAGTAAGTTTTGTAACTGCTCATTTATATAAACCATTTTCATAAATCGATCAGCAAATAGAAGCACTTGAAATAAAGCATTACTGTACTGACAGACTAAATTTATATTGACACGGTATTTATAGCTTTGAAACTGTGCTGCTTTAATTCAACTAATAGCAGCCAATTGAGATTATAAAGCGCATGCTGCAAAATCGCTATTCTTTTTTTTTTTATTAAAATCGAATATTAGTATCAGAATAATCTATCGTAAAGCGTGTGTTTCCATTAACTAAAATATTTGTTGTATACCAATTTTCAAGCTTAATTGCATGTTACGAGGAACTGACGCGTGTTCCTTGATTTTTATTCCTATCACTTTCATCTTGCTTTACAACCCGTTAAGTGCTACTTTGTCAGACTCCCATAGCCATTCGCGGATCCGGTCGATACTCATTTCCGCTTCTCGTCGTAACTCGAATAACTTTCGTCAAGGCTATTTCCTCGCGTGATAAACTTTCTCTGACAACGCCTCATAAAACAACGAATCCGTAGTGTTTAAAGAGACTCGAAACGTCTAAAAATAACAGACTGCGTCTCATTGCGGTTCAAATTGCTGTTCAGAATCATGTACGTGGCCAAAAAATAGAAGTAATAATTACAATCCTTTTTCTAACCGTTCTCACTTTGCACTCATCTTAATGTAAATCTGCAAAAGCGTAGAATATATTTTATGCGTTGACTGTTCACTGTTCAAAGAAGTTAGCAGAGAAATACAGCCAGTCGAACAAGAAGGTGTTAGCGTTCTAAATTTGCAAGAAAATAACGTATTCGAGAGAAATGTAATATGAATGGATTAACAAAACTGGAAATAAATGAATTTTGTGAAAGAATCTTGGCTGAAAATTTGCGTGTATGCAAAGTGCACGGTCAGATAACGTATCATTATGATCGATTGGCAATTCCATTCAGCAAATACAAATTCCATAAAACTTTTTGGTCCATTACGAAGCACAAGCATAAAAGACAACTTACCTATGTTGGAATTCAGAATTTTAATTGATCGTATCAAAATAATGATCGACGATACAGGAAGTTGTATTTATTATTAAAGGAAAATCATATTTGTGTTTTCGATGTACTTTTATCAATTATACACGAATTTGTCAGTATTTTCAAAATGACCACCAACGTGCTTTTATTATACCGACTATAAGTCCAACAGAACATTTCCTTTCAATGAATTACGAATAACTTGTCAATTTACTTTGAAGATTTCTTCTATTTGCATTCAACATATTCGACTGTAGAAATGAAATGAAATGCCGCATTGCTTTTACATTTACTACATACTTTTATGTCAATGCGATTTATTTTGATCGAGGTATTAGTAAAAGGCACAGTAAAAAATTAACAAACTAGGATCGACAATACAGGAAGTTGTATTTATTATTAAAGGAAAATCATATTTGTGTTTTGGATGTACTTTTATCAATTATACACGAATTCGTCAGTATTTTCAAAATGACCACCAACGTACTTTTATTATACCGACTATAAGTCCAACAGAAAATTTCCTTTCATTGAATTACGAATAACTTGTCTGTCAGAATCAGAGACAATTAATAAAACGCTTAAGATATCTCGGTTAATTTTTCAGCGATCGAATGTACTTACATATTTTTAGAAATTCGCAAGAACGTGTCATCGTTGCAACGAGCTCGAAGATACATGACCGTACAATTTGTATAACGACCAGCCGTTTAACTTTAGATTCTGTAAGGCTCAATTAGAGTCGTGTCGCGTTAACGAGTGCCGAAATAGCGTCACTATTAGCGTGATGTACCGATTAGCCAGCTTGGAAACGCCTACGGACAGTACAAACGACTCATGGGTGTAACCTGCCACAGAGTTCTTTACGATGAAAGAGAAATTATGCGAGAGTGACTAATTGATTCTTCCTGACGTCTTCTTTTAAGCTTCGTGATCCTCTGCGAAATGATAAAACACCACACCTTCCACTTTTCTCTACGCAGTCATCTCACATTAACCCTCTACGGACCGAATTTTTTTCTTAAATAAATAAAAATTATGTGCAACAGAAAATTAACAATTACAAACTTATATATGCAGATTAAAAGAAATTTACCAGTTTAAACAATTTTATTATAATTTGTAACTTCCTAACTTTGCAGTAACAACGGCTTACGATTATATTTCTGTGCACAAAAGCTTAAATGTGAAATTCCATAAAACAGTTTGCCCTTGGCGTTAAACATAGATGTACGTTGCATTTGGAATATTTTATCTTTGGAACTCCTGTTTTGGATCATAACGCAGTGCATATGTATTGATATAGTCAATTATATCGCTTATAATGTCAGTGTCAAATAGTTTTCGAAAATGGGTTACAGGAGAGTAGGGTCCTTCGGGGTCTTCAGGGCAATTTCCTTTCTAAGGGAGATGATAACTATTATTCGTCTGGGATACTGAGTGCTAAACAATTTTTTGTGGTCCTGAATTTTCCTTATCCGATGACGATGTTTGTAGTTTATTTGCTTACAAACAACAAAACTATTTTGAATTTCTAATATCGGAATATTTATTAGGTTACAGTTTCCTCATATATTTCATTTTACATTGTTGATTAAGCGTTACAGATATTATTTTAGGGGAGATAGATTAATAAGTAATAAGATTTGTTAGAGAAGTTATTTATAAAACACAGAGCGAAGATTTCGGTTCTGAAGTGTACCACGGTTTAATACAAATTAATTTGTAAACTTGTTGAAGAGTGCAATTTTCTCAAATGTCATATAAAATTCTAATAATTGAATAGAAGGGGGGAGGAAGAAATTGGTATTATCTATTAACGAACTGTACTTTTGTACAGGAAATAAATGTTTGTTAAAATTAACATCGATTAATATGCAGTGCAAACAATTTTTCTGGCGGTGTAACTTTTAATTGTTAAGTGAACATTTACGCTGGAACCGAAACAATAGGCGAATCCTTTCGAGTGGATCAATTGGTGTCCATAATTGACATGTTATTAGGCGCGTGGGTGTATTTACGTCATAATGAGTATGCAAAGCGATCAGCGTTAACGAGCCAGCTCGCTTTCAGCGCGATGCGCGTTACCATAAAGTTCAGCCGTCACGTTCCTTGTATTTTTATCGTTCGCCTCGCGAATGCCGGCGTGGAACGTGTTTCCCATTAGGTTACCCACTATGCCACCCCCGCATGGCCGGCCCTTAACGAGCACGCTTATCCGGCCGATCTTGACGCGAGCCAATCTACCCGCAGGATAATGATGTACCCTTCTCGGTGTCAATCCGCTCGACGTCATCGGGATCGCGCTTGCTCAACGGTTAACGTTGCCCGTTCAAGTTGGTCGGTATATCTCTAGGTTCAACATTTTATCTACTGAATTTACTTCTTACAATACGATTTATTTTACAATTACAGTTATTACAGTTTAGATATATTTCTAGGCTGAACCAATGCTTGTATATTTTTATTGCATTAACGTTTTATATGCTGAATTTACTCCTTGCACTGCATCTTATTTTACAGTTACAATTATTACAGTACAGGTATATCTCTAGGTTGAACCAATGCTTGCACAGTTTTATCGCATTAACATTTTACCTACTGAATGAATTCATTGCGCTATGATTTATTTTAGCTACAACCATGACAGTACTGGTATATCTTTAGGTTGAATCAATCTTTGCATTCGCCCTTACTTTTATTGCATTAACATTTTATCTATTCGATTAATTCCTTGCACTAAGAGCAACATGCATGTATTCCTACGTAGATATTTAATAATGATTTAAAGTACGATTAGTTGAAGAGTTTATGAACATAATCGATGGAAGAATTCTGTACACGTGGTTACGTGTACAACTTCAAGTTATCTATCAATAAAGCATTTAAGGTTACTTATGTTCCGAGTAAATACGATAATTCTGGGCACATAAGTTTTCAGAGTTAGTTCAATAATTGAGCCGTTTATTTTGAGAGTGACCTAAGTCCATTGATACTTAAATTAAGATATTTATCATTGATAATGTCCGAAGTCAGTGA
>CM052093.1:8236025-8256506 GCA_028453745.1 Agapostemon virescens | reverse complement strand
TATTCGTGGACGCGATAGGTCTAAGTGGGTTAATTAAAATAATTCAACAATTCATGTCACAAGTCTCAAATATTCCAACCTTCGCTCATACAACAAGTTAATTACTTAAAAAATTCAAAGCAAACGAACCAAAATCTGCCTCAAAGAACCTCATTAGATAATGACCAATCTACGCACAGTCGTCGAATAAGAAACCTCTACTGCAACGTAAAAGTGGCAACCGTTGGTGAAGCAGGTCCTGACTCCACGGTGGATCCTGCCGGTGAATCGGGAGCGGGTTCGCGAGACCGCGGAAGTACAAAAGCTGTCGGTGCAGCAAGATGGCGGGTAGCGGGTCGATTGGGCGTGTCTTTACCCGCGATTGGCTGACCAGGTGACCAACAGGGTATGCCGTAGCAGCGCGTCCGTGCGGTTACGCGGCCACGCCAGCTGCTACGCCGTCGCGAGTCGGCGCATCGCAGCCGCGACCCGGCGATTGAAATGCGGCTCGTCTTTGGTCGCCAGTTGCCCGTCGACTCGTGCCCGACACGGTTGTCGGTTCACGTGCTTTATTTTTTCTCCCACTCAAACGCCGCACCGTCTCCCACGACCCGAACACGTATGCGCTCGGCCGACATGGCAACGATCAAGGATCGTCGATTTGATATGGAGATCGCTGGTGTCGCGATTCGTCATACCGTTGTTTGACTGGTCACGTAGAAGATCCGCGGTGCACTGCTTTTTCTTTTGCCAGCCCGGATCGAGGCCGGGTCTCGCGAGTTCGGTGTTTGACGTTATGGTGCGGGTCGAGGACACGTGCTACACTCGCCCATCTCGCGCTATAAATATGTATCGTCGAATCTTCTAATATCAACTGCTTAATCATCGCTATCGAGATTCTGAACGCGAAGGTTATCCGCAATCTGTTATTCTCGCAGAGACAACTGTTCGCTGGCAAACCATTTCATCTGCTTCGTCTGCAAAGCCGAGCTTCATCGGTTTCGGCTGTTATCGTGGGGCTCTCTAGTCGCTCGCAGTGAACAGTCGTGAATTTTTTTATCGGAATGATGAAAATTCACACGCGAGGACCAACGCTTCCTCGGTAGTTCGATCAGCGACGCCAGCCGTTGATCGCGATTTTAGCACATCGAGGAACTCTGCTGCCCGAGTATTTCTGCAGGAAAGTTGCTCCGGAACTGGGAGACTAAAAAGTCTGTGGATCTAACTGCTCCTGATATTAGATAGCAGTTTGGAGGGACTTGAACCGAGTAATCTGTGAATTCTCCGAAGATATCTGTGCTTCTTGATCCGCGAAGTTACTCGGAGCAAAGAGTTCTAAATCTCGAGACTCCGAAGACTTCGAACTAGATGCTCGTGATTCATATTTGACGAACCGAATCCGAGTCGGATGGAAAGTTGAAGCATGAGAATTCCGAGTTTCGGGAAATGTATGGACCCTAAATCTTTGTAGACACCTGTGTTCCTTGTTTTGCGAGGTAACCCTGGTGTTGAACGGACAGAAGTTGAAAGGGATGATCGATGAACTGTGCAGCTGCTTCTAGTAAGCCGATTTCTGTTCGGGGAACGATGACGGATTCGGAGAAATTAGTCGAGCTATTGTACAATGTGAAAACGAATAACATAATTATCTGACGTACTTGCCAGTATCGTTGTCCTGCGTATTGAACTCTGAGACTTTCGAAAGATGCTAAGACGTAACGGTATCTATGCGTAATCTGTGGGCCCACGTAACGAAATCGGTTCTCGTAAACTGCACCGTGTACTGCAGGAAAACGCTATGAAAATTTGATACCGGCTGCGACATTCGATTGAAAGTATTCTATGAATATATTAGCATCTGCTGAAGTCAGCCGCACGCGAACACCCTGTCTAAAGTATTTATAAGTTAGTCCGATACGGCAAAGCGTTTCTTCGAACACGACGGGCGGACACTGTAAATAAAGTACAGACTCTGGGATAATTAGAATGCACCGATCTTAGACGTAGATACAATTTATAGAAACGAACGTCGACGGTATCGCGTAACATATGTATAAAACGATAAACGAGATATTTTATTAAAGATCATTAATATATTAACGAGAATTCATATCGCATTCCATAATCGTATTCTAATTAAATTATTAAGAGAAGAAGCACTCGTAGTCGTTCTTTCGTCAAGATTCCCGAAGGATTTTCGAGATAAGGATTGCCTTGTTTTTCTACCGGAAATCGAGGCGTTCGGGACAGAAGAGGATTCCTGTTCGAGAGGATACGAGGATATGAAGTGTTAGTTTCCGTTGAATAACGAGAAGCAAGGAAATATGGATTCGAACGTGGAGGAAACGGAGTTGGACGTCGGATCCGCGAGCGACGAACTCGAATCGTCGATCCCGGAGTCGAAGATCATGCGTCGACCGACACCGAAGCCGTTCACGATCGAAAGCTTGATCGGGAATTGCGGGACCCAAAAAGGAAACTGCGATCCTGGTATGCAAGAAGAGCGAACGAACGAGAACGAAGAGGACTCTGATCGAGATAGGGAATATCTTTACCAGAGACACTACTTGGCGTCTGCGGCAGCGAATGCGCTACCTCCAGGTCAGTTCGTTGTTCTTTAAACGTCATTCCACCTTTTTCACTGCTGTTTTAACCCTTGTACGATTCAGCTAAAAATTAAGTGGATACCTTTTATAAACTAACAAATGATATAGTTAATAAAAATAAATGAGCCGTTTATTTTGAAAGTGGCGTAAGTTCATTTTAAAAAATAATCGAGTCAGCCACCATAATAGTTACATTTTTACAAGATCTTTTCATTCTGAGGCAACTTGTTACTAATATATTTAAAACCGTTAAGATTTTGTAACACGAAAATTTGCTGGTTGATGAAGCGATGAAAAAGTTTAGTTTGAAAGTGGCGTAAGTCCCATTGTAAGAGTTTCAAATGGATATGGAAAATAATTATGCAATCAAATTTTATGAGATTCCAGCTTTATGTTTAATTGTCAAAGTAACAGTTGAATTATCAATGTGCAATGAATTTGTTTTAAACAACGGAACAGTGCCTGTCCACAGAAAATGCAATTTTTAAAAGGCTGAAAAATACTGACGGTGAAAGAGTAAATTGGTTTAAAGTATGTTGGATGGGATTTTTGAGAAGCGATTCATATAAGTTATTCTATGAAACGACAATGAACGAGGATGCACCATTCAAAACATTGGATTTACTACCGTCACGGGGAAGACTGAAAAACTTTAATAATAACCAGTTGGCATCACTATACAAAAAACCGAGACCACTCACAAACCTAAAATATAAGGACTTAATGGATTTATTACATTATATATCACCTGCACACCACAGTTATTTTAAATCCCACCTGCATACACAAACTGGAGAAGACTGAATAATAATTAATAAAACTATATTAATTTTAATGTAAAAATTATTTAACAAAGAATGAAAGTTGAATATTTTTTTGATTTTATAACATAAAAGTGTATACATTTGTTTTAATTTCAAGGGAAATTTACGATTCCCGTTTCCGTTTAAGAATTGAAAACGTCGTTTCATTGATTTTGAAAATGGCGTAAGTCCATTCATAGCCATCAAAAACATATTATTTCTTCAATAATGTTAATTATGCTAATTGGGATGATAAATTTGACACCTTTAGAAACCCAAAAACATTATTCTATTATGTTATCTGTTAGCCATATTTTTAAATTTAATCCAACGCAAACCCTTCAATATCTCGATTCGAGCATAAATGGACTTAAGTCACTTTTAAAATAAACGGCTCAAATAACGTTTTTAGAATTGGACCAAACGGTCAAAACTGTTAAATTTTCCTAAGATGTTTTAACCCCTTGTCCTACAACATCGCTTCAGACACGCGATGTAGATTCTGAACAGAATCTAATGAATACGTATATTATTAGTCCTTTGCACTTGAAGCTGTTTTAACTAGAAAACCAAAGCATTTTTTCTGATCTAGGATGTTTTCATTCTAGATGAATTATTTCACTTTATGTATATGTGGTTTTTTACTGTTACTCGTTCTTACAACCATTCAATTGTTATCAATTTCTTAAATATAATGATAGCGATGTTAGAATTGTTTGTTTTGTTGCGAGTGCTAAGGGTTAATTTTTCCTAAATCAAACTAATATTCTATTTGGTTGAACACTGGGTTTACGGGACGCGTCGAAATGACGCTTTCTAATATATTTTTATTCTGCAAATATTGAGATTGCAAAAATACATTTGTTAAAAATTATTAAACAAATTCATTTCTGTGGATATATATTGTGAAGACAATGGCTACTTTGAAGAAACACATTCTTGTCGTTCTTGTAAAGTGATGTAAAATGCATTTATTAAAAACTATTCAATAAATTTGTTTCTGTGGATATATATTGTGAAGACAATGGCTACAAATTTGAAGAGACACATTCTCGTCATTCTTGTAAAGTAATGTACAATATACAATACATACGATCGTTATAAATCTTCGTTTCCTTTTCGCAAATGATGAACTACAAAGGAATTCTAATCGCTGTAGCGGTAAAATAAATCGTAAGGCAAAGGGGTTAAAAGAACTATTATATAGTTCGTTCAGTGCTTTATCCTTGTTTTCTCGCTACTATTGCTCGCAGAGAAAAATGTTGCAGAGTACGTTGGAATGATATTGAATACGTCGTATTTTGGTGTTATTAATTTCGTCGTGAGTGGACGTGTAAAGGTCACATGAAGGTCAACTTTGTATTCTTAAATGGAACGATGCATTTTTTAATACGTCGATGGATGCAGTTTAATATTAGTTATAATAAAAGTATTAATTTACAGTAGAAAAATTAATCGGTCGGAGGATATATAAATTTAAATAATTCTAAGTCACCGTTACAGTCAAATGAAGATGTTTGCTTCTATTTCATACAGGAAATGTTCCAAATAATCATTTACATCGCGGCACTTTTAAAATTGATATAGCAATGATTGTTATAAATTGTTTAATGATTAGGCTGATGTTTTGCAACATGCAGCGATAATTGCTTCCTTTCTGTCATTGTAGTTGGAAGTTTGACATAAATTTGATCTTTTATATGAGCCTAAGGTTGGTAAATATAGAGATAACATCAAAGTACGACAGTACTAGTGACTTGAAATTATTTACATTTAACTGTCTTTTAAACTATTAATTTTGCGGCATAAATAGGTGAACTATTATAAGTCGCAAGTATAAAATAAAGTTTGTTCATTTGAGATTTCGATATCGATAAAATCAACTTTTAAAATCCATCTGGTACACTCGACCAAGTCTTAGCTCAACGGATGTCACTATGGATCGTCTTTACGCCTGAAAACCACTGCCGAATTTGTAAACACCTTCGTTGTTCTCATTTTCTGAACAATTAAAATTGCAAAATAGCACTTGAATTTATTCGTGCGCTTTGTGCATTAACTTAATAATGATAGAATATTTAGGAGTGGTGCTAATGGTTTTACAGAACAAACAACTTGTTTGTATATAAAAGTTAGACTTTAACACTACAACTACCGAACAATAAATCCATCGATGTACATTGCCTTGTAATAATAACGAAACTACATCTATTCAAACTTCATACAATAGTTATTGTAAGTTATACGTCATTAAAGAAGTACATCCGAAAATTTCGGATGAAAACATTTTTATAACTTCAATAATTGTAAAAGAAAAAACTAGGGACCAATCAAAATTACTGGTTTGATACTTCTAGTGTTAATTGCAAGAAACGATAAATTTCTTCCTTCCTTTAAGAATTTTATTGTAACATACGCAAAATAGAACATTCATGTTTTTAAATTCTTTTAATTTTTCGACTGTTTCAAAGCTCGCCCACTCTATAGTCTGCATTACTTTAAGAAATACTACCATAATCCTAGACTTTGGTTTTGGTGCATTTATGGTAAACGTAGGTAGCTACAATCTAAGGCAGTAGACTGATTAAAAGAATTTAAGAATATCAAGGTATTAATTTTAGTTCATTCAAATTATTAAGGGAAGAGAGACTTTTCTGTTTGGCTCTTGATTATTGTAATCGATGCAAACAATTTTTATGTTGCATCCGTAAGTCCACTGGTTATTATATTTTCAAATGTTAAAATGATTTTTAGTTTAACATGTTCAAAGCACTATCACAGATATATAACATTCGCAATCTTAAAATTTACTTAACACTAGGTTTACAAACTATTAAACGCGAATATTTTACATTACGTTATAAACATAACGAGAATGTGTCTATTCAAATTTTTAGCCATTTTTTTAAATAACATATATCCAAGGAAATGAGTCTGATGACTCCTTCCTCGTGGATGCATTTTTGCAACATCAGCAATCGTAAATAAAAAATATTATGATGCTATTCTTCGAAATGAGAAGTTAGAAAAATATTTTATTTATAATTGTTAAGTTTGTAGAGATGTATATGAAGGAAATTTCTCCACTTACTTTATTTTTCGGACATATGTTTAGATGAAAATCGCAAAAGGTTTAAATAAGCACTTTCTTGCTGTTTATATAAAATTATGTAAGATGATCGCTAATAACAATCTTAGTTTCTAGTGTTAATAGACTAGGGTACGAGTTTAATACTTAAAATTACTGTTACAAAAGAGCGAGTGCGAGTTGAATGGAAGTTGTTTCAGTGACGGTTGAATTTGGAATCTGAGTGAGTGCAGAAAAATGTGTGGTATTTATACAAAATCTGGTGCAGACTAGCGTACCAATCAGGGTTGACGGTGACACGGTGACGACGGCGCAGGTACTTCTCCTGGGTTTTCCTTGCGCCTGGTTTTGCAAGATGTCGGATGTGGGAGAGGTTTCGATGGTTTATGATAGTGGAAAAGTAGAAATGCCTTAGCTTAAAATATACCAGGTGCCTAAATTGCATCTACGGGAAAATGTGTATGTTTTGTAGTTTATCTAAATGTTGTTACGACGTAACAGCACTTTAGAAAAAGTACGTAGAAAGGCTACGGCCGGGTTTGGAGGTGATTTTTGCCCCCGACGGTATTTTGATCGAGCTTGGAATATGTGATAGCCTACCCAAAAATACCCGCATCTGTAAAGTTTCAGCCCCATATCTCATCTGTAAGGGTAGTTATTGAGAAAAATAAAAAAACGATTTCTTGGCCCATTTTCCCTATATATTAATTAACTAATTAATTAAAAATTCTGAAAAAATTCTGACACATTTCAAATACTATGCCACATGCTAGGTATAATTTTCAGATTTTTTCGTTGCAAACTCTGGTTGTAAACAACGAAAAACATAATAAAATGCCGATTTCATATAGCAATCTTAAGTTGAACACCGCCGATTCAATTTATCAATGAGATATAATTGTAAGTATTATGCTCAATTTTTTTCTAACTCCTGAGATAGGGGTCAGCGTGGTGAAAAAAAAATAAAAACCACTTTTTTCGGCGTTCTTTTAAAGTTACACTCATTTTTTCTGAATATAAAAAATATATTATGTAATATTGAACGCTCCTGCGGCATGTGCCATAGTATCCAAAATGTGTCAGAATTTTTAATTAATTAGTTAATTAATAAATAGGGAAAATGGACCAAGAAATCGGTTTTTTATTTTTCTCAATAACTACCCTTACTACGGGGGTTTTTTTGGGTAGGCTATCACACATATTCCAAGATCGATCAAAATACCGTCGGGGGCGAAAATCACCTCCAAACCCGGCCATAGCCTTTAAGCGGAAGAGCATAATCATATTTGAGAAATCATGAACGTATTTATCAACAATTTTCAAGTTACTAAAATTCCTGAATAGTAAGCACATTCTTTTACCTTACGCCCTCGGTACACAATTCATTTAAAAGTATAAAAATATTAGGCGTACAAATAAGTCTCCGTCGTTGAAATCAGTAGCTCAACTAGTAAGTTATAGCAGCTAGTGTCAGATGTAAAGCGTCATATCGTAAGGTTGCACATCAACAACGTAACGCCAAAATATTAGCAATTCGAATATTTGAGCCGAATAAACGTCATTTGCGGGAAGTTCTGATTTACTTCTCTAACACTTTGACTGCCAAATTAACAGCCATAATAATTCTATAACATTCGAGAAAGTTAACGAGCGAAATAAAAATTGGAAAAACATAATCTGTGGCAATGAGTAGTTTTCCGGCCTCATTGCATTTCCTGAACCATCGTCAAATTGGATACAATGAATGTATCGCCGTGAAAATTCATTTAAAAATCGTACAAACAATTCTGTCACCCATATTTGGGTGACATGGCAGTCAAAGTGTTAATTTGAAGAAATCTGCAGCTGAGGCGCATCGATTGCTGGTAGAAGCATACGGTAATGCTGCATTAGGTGAGAGAACGTAATGGAAGGCCGAAAGTGTACGAAGACACGGAATTGGAAGCATTATGGAATGAAGATTCGTGCCCAACGCAAGAAGAACTTGCACTTGCATTATCAGTGACTCAACATGCGATTTCACATCGTTTAGAATCATTGGAAATGATTCAAAAGCAAGGAAATTGGGTTCCACATGAACTAACGCCCATTCAACGCCGATTGTCCACATGTGAAATGCTATTTGCCATGCATCGGTCAGAACCTACTTGGAAACACTTAATTGGGAAGTTGTACTCGACTCGCCGTAATCACCAGACATTGCTCCTTCTAATAATTACTTGTTTCGATCGATGAAACATGGCCTTTCTGTGCAGCTTGTGACAATGCTGAGAGATTGTATCAAGTGAAAGACTCGCATAAAGAAGAAGTATAAATTATTATACATATTTAAAAGGAAGAAGTCGGTGGAAGAATATGTACAAGACGGACGGACTGTATGGACTGCAGGTATACCTAAAAAGAGCCCTTAACGAATGGACTTGCCAGAGAAAGCATCGGCTATTTAGGAGGTGTAGTATTTTCTACAAATGCAAGGATTCTCAGTGCATTTCATCAACAGATATCATATGAAGATAGCAAAAATTGGGTCGATGGATAGATTATGGATAACTTCAAAAGATGAAGCGTCTTCCGACGTGGTATCCGGATGCTGCCAGAAGGATGGGAAAAAGTAGTGGCCAGCAATGGACAATAATTTTAATAAAATATAACATACAGTTCTTTCGCAATAAATGCCCAATTTAAGATGAAAATTGACGGAGGCTTATTTGTACTCGCAAATTAGAACTTTCAATATTAAAATTTCTTTCACATAGAATCCTTTGCACTCGAACGGTGACTCTCAGGCACCACTGAAAATAGCTGCAGCATTGTTTAAAACAATTGTTACATCTCTATGCTTGTGTCAAAGAAATTCGTAAAAATTTAGTCGTTGCAAGGATAAGTAATAGTAACCAAATTTCGTATGCATAAGATGAAATATATCGTGTAGAATGAAAATATTCTAGGTCAGGAAAAATGCCTTAGAGTTGGAGTTAAAACAGCTTCGATTGCAAAGGCTTAACCCTATTCGGTTCTACCATCAGTTACGTCACACTCTGTATATTATATTGTCAAAGACACAAAATATACTACGTGCACCAGAAAATAGTTGTTGTCAGTACAGTCACAAGTATATTTATGTGTATCACACGAAGCAGTGAAATACATAGCAGAAATACACGATGCTTTCGCCATTGCGACTAGAGCTGTGGCTTCGTGTTCAGTAAATATAGTTTCATAAGTTTATTCAACAGTTTAGTAAATGCTGTTTACCAAGCAATTCGTACAAGGGGCAACCGAATGTTGCACGAGTTTCAAAGATTCGGTGTATTTAATATAACGTTGCTAACACATGCGTATGACTATACTATATGAATTTGTGTGCACTATGCTTTTACCGTTCGTGCAAGTAACTCGTATTTCAGATTATTTATCAAGTTAGCTGCGTCACTGCAAGCTGAAAGAACAAAGAGGATGCCAACAAATTTCGGGAATTTCCGAGAAAATTCGGGATTATGCATATATTTATTAATTATCAATTACTATTGGTCCAACTTACGAAGGACAAACCAAAGGATGCGATATATAACTTTTTTATTTGTACTTGCGATCAAAATTTAATATATGAGCCGTTTATTTTGAAAGTGGCCTATGTCCATTTATACTTAAATTGAGATATTTAAGGGTTTGTGTTTCAATGCAATTAAAAATATACGTACAGAATACTAATGAGTCATACTGCTTAAGTGTATCTAAAGGTGTTAAATTTATAGTTCCTATTAAAATAATGGCAATTATTAAGTGAATAATATGCGTTTTCTTACCAAGAATGGAGTTAGGCCACTTTCAAAATTAACAACCAGATTCGTTATAAAATTTGAAGGAACCCAAGTCCATTCAACATAATTTATGATGCTTCAAATTGAAAAAAACAATACTCATTTTATTTTACATATCTTTACAACACTTCAAAAACATAATTTATGCGATTCAAAACATTTTTTACAAACATAAATTACAAAACAATTTACTACTCGTCTACATTTTGTGTGTGTGAAAGGGATTTGAAGAAATCATTACGTTCCGGTAGTATATATCATAATAGGTCAATTATGTTCTGGAATTTTGCTGTTGTAATTTGTCTGATATTTTTATACAGTCGTGTCAATACAATATTTTCGAACTTTCTTGGTCTACCCCGACGTGGTAATAAATTCAGGACTTTAAAATTTTCGTTCTCATTCATTGATGTCTTATAGAAAATTTTATACGGTTCATTTCAGACAAAATGCATCCAACATATTTTTAACCAGTATATTGATTCTCCGTTAGAATTCTTTACCCTTTTAAAAATCTTTGTTTTGGAAAACTTTTGAAGGTACAATATTTCCGGTTTGAGTACAATATCTTTTTCCTGAATTCCGTTTAATCTTTCGCACTTTTCGGTTGTATGCTTCATCAATCTCTTTTCCATTGTTATCTGTATCTTCATCCCCTGAAGACGAATATTCTTCTATAATTCTCTTTCTTTTTCAATTTTCTTTGAAATCATTAGTTACTAATTCTTCTTCACTATCTGAACTAAATGGTCTTGTCGTTTTGTTCTTCCCCATGGGTGAAATAATTTCTAAAATTTAATATTACATTTTAAGTTTTATATTTAATTGTAAGTACATAATATGTATATTGCGTAATTTTGTTTAACTGCATTAATTAAACGTACTGATTATTCAACTAATGCAATTGTCCAAAAACTGAGGTTAACTTGTTAAATACTAATTAATTAAAATTACCTTCATCACTGACTTCGGACATTATCAATGATAAATATCTTAATTTAAGTATAAATGGACTTAGACCACTTTCAAAATAAACGGCTCATATGCCTCTTGTAGATTCAATTGTTAGTAAGTTGCATACATGTGCAACGTTTCGTCAATCTTAATTAAGATTCCTGTAGAGCCATAAATAATTAATCCTTTGTACTCGAAACAATTCCATTCCAAAATCGAAACAAAATTTTTACCTATAATAGCTCCATTCTATGTAGTTTATTTCCTTTCCTACGTATGAAATTAATTACTATTACTCGTACTCACAACACTAAAATTGTTATCGATTTCTTAACTGCAAACGTTCCGATATTAAAGTTGCTTAACACTAGAACTACCGGACCAGTCAAAATAACTGGACCCTAATTTTATCGTTCACAATTATTGAAATTATAAAAGTGGGTAATCCAAAATGGCTGCTTCCTTGAAAGTGCTCCGCAAGTACTGAATGTAGAATTACATTGTTGTTGAAGTATTTTTTGACATTCTTTGAGTTTCTTTATATTGCCTTTGCATGTGTCGGAAAGTAGTTATTTATATGTTTTATATGATTATTGTACAGCAAATGTTTGTTTTCCAAACATTAACTACTCCGAACCAAATATGCCTTACAAGGGAACATATTCAGATGTGTTCAGATGGTTCAGATGATTCAGAAAAAATCAAATTTTAACATATTATTTAAATAAAAAAGTTTTGTTAAAATTTTCTTGCGCGATTACTTTTCCCATTGAAAAACACACCATTTAAAACAAAACTCATATTTTTTCGATCTCTGGTTTCCGAGATATCTAAAAAAATATGGTTTTGACCCCCAACTTTGAGGTCTGTTTTCACCTCTTCAAAGTGGATGGTTGCCGATAAAAAAACACGTGTGAAATATTTTTCAAAGAACTATAAGCTGCCATAAGTTTCATCAAAATCGTATTCTTGCATCTGAATATGTTCCCGTATTAGTAGTGGTGTCTTTCAGAATATCGAGTGACCGATGTGTCAATGAATCAATTGAAATCGTAGTTTCATTTCAGTTATCGATTTTAATAGAAACCGAATATACATATGCATCGCGCGGTAGATGTATGGACATCTTAATTCGAATTAATATTCTGTTAGGAATTAATAGATCGAAAGGTTAACAGGCAATTTTATGACGGAAAGTAGAGCGCGAAGATTCACCATTCCACCGCGAGCAAGTTATATTGATTATATTTATAATTCCATTACGAACAGTGCAAACGAAATTTGCGTTCGTTCATTTATTGGGATTTGAAACTGTCTGCATTCAGGGAATCATGAAATATGGAAATAGGAAGGAACGATGAATAAATCGAGTTCGAGCTGTTCAATAATCAAATACATATTTAAGCTACCTATTTGCCATACCGGATGTAGTAAATTCAATTTGAACATTACGCGCCCCACTTTCATTGGAAAACGAAATCCACTTCCATCAGGGGTTATTAAATGTCATCTTTGATGTTACGTCATATTAACATCCTATTCGAAGTTATACCTGTTTAATAGGGTCACATAAGTTTCGACAGATCTTCGTCGTTCTTTTAGAATTTAACGTCATTCGCTTGGATACCGTTCTAGCGGGCGTTTTTAGTCTTTTCACATTTAAGCTTTCGGGTATGGCTGAATATTGCGCGGAGTTGTTTCCCTATACGGCAGAGTTGGATGCGAATTACGCATAAACGATACAGCATCGCAATGTGTGACGGATAATGCTGTTTCCTGCGCGAACACATTGGAATGACGTTTTTGATAATTAATTATCATTCTTCTTAACCTCTAGGCTACTGTGGCCGCCTATAGGCGCTTAGAAATTTTGCGTTTGTGACACTGAGAGCGCCTATAGGCGCTTATCCCATTGTGGTTGCCTGAGACTGAACATTTTTCTGTCCTAGAATAAATGAATAAATGAAAATGTTATAATAACCGTACTGGTGAAAAGAAAAATGCTATGGCAAGGTGTTAAATCTCGTCATTTTTACAAGACATTATACACTAGTCAATTTTATTGATCGCAACAATCTAACATACTATTATAGTGGTTAATCTTTATTAGAACCACTCGCATAACCTTTGCACTGAAAATAATTTTAATTCCAAAAGTAAGATATTTTTGACGTAGAACTGTCCCAATGTACAGTGTTCATTTACATTCGTGCTTACGAAGTTTATTAAATTATGATTAATTTTTTAATTGCAAATATAGTGTTAAACAATGGCATGGAAATTTTTAATGGCGTTTTAGACGCGTCATTCAAGCCCTAGGGGTTAAGAAATACAGTTACCGAGATCTACAAAAAGCACAGCTTAAATTTTCGTTGAAATCTCAGATAAAAAGGTTTAAAACATTATATTTTATTTTTTTTTATAATTTCAAACAATCGAAATCTTTATTTAAAAAGTCGTCGCATATTGTCTAGTAGACTAGTTCTTCAATGACCTAACAAGATTCATGTTTCTCGGTGCAATTTCGAAAAAGTTATTCCGTTTTAAAAACTGTCCAAATATTTTCGTGACCCCACTGTGTATCAAGACATTACTGTACACAGTCCTATACAAAAATAAAGGGCGCCCTGTGTTCACTCAAGGGCGACCCGAAAATTCCTGGATCGTTCGGTGTGCTGTTTCAAGCTGCGAAAGAAAATAATGCCAGTGTTTATTACGCGCGACACAAAAAAAAGAGAACTGCGACAGGAAATTAATGAATCCTTATCGTTCAGGATTTGGCGTGCCCCTCGGTCTCTACGGAGCCTGGCTACCGATGCGGATGTACGGCAGCGGTGGGACTTCCGGTGTCCCGATGTTACCTGCGCACACCTCGGCCAGTTACCCGTCTCACCAGGATCTTTATCAGAGTCGATTGTCACAGCATCTCGGCCCGGGAGCCAATCATCTTCAAGGCGCAGCTTATCCAACCGGTTGTCAGCGTACCCCAAATCATCGTTGTTCGACCAGCTTCACGGACAGCGAGGACGATGGGAGCATCGACTCGCCAGCTTCGCCTGCCCACGATCTTTCTAAATCACGACACGGTAAGCCTCTTGACAATATACACTTTTTCCTCTTTGGTATTCTTACCTGGAACTCGTACCTTTCAAATCATCGACATTGCTCGGTTGCGGACTTTTGCAATCGATACTTTAACTCATTGTCGTCCGATTTCTTCGACGGTTGTGATGATAAAACTTCATCATTATCGTGGATTTATAGCGACGTAGAGTACTTGTTTCTAATGGGTGTCCCAAAATTAACGCAAGATTTGAATTTGTCGCCATTTTTGCAGTAAATTGTTGGCAACCCTGAAAAAAGAACAATTTGACAGCTGAGAGTTTAGCGTTAGTAAAAGTGGAGCGTTATACGATACAACAACGTGTTTTCATTATTGAACAATATTTCAAAAATAATGAAAGTTTGGCGGCCGCAGTTCGAAAATTTTATACAAAATATCGTCAAAATAGTGTTTTAACCTCGTCAACTGTGAAAAGATTAATTGAAAAATTCAAGGAGACTGAATCAGTTGGAGACGTTAAACACATCGGTCGTCCAAAAACAAACCGTTCAAATGTCAATATCGAAGCAGTGGGTGAGAGTGTTGGTGAAAACCCAGGAATATCAATTCGGCGTCGTGGACAAGAACTGCAAATTCCAAGAAGCTCTCTACAGCGTATACTCACAAAAGATCTGTGTCTCCATGCTTACAAAATTCAATTAACACAACAACTGAAGCCTAATGATCATGAACAGCGAAGAGAGTTCGTGGAATGGATTATTGAACATCAACGAGTGGATGCTGATTTTTCGCGTAAAATCATCCTAAGCGATGAAGCACATTTTCACCTTGATAGCTTTGTTAATCACCAAAATTGCCATGTTTGGGGTTCGGAGAACCCACATGTGATTGTCGAACAACAAATGCACCCACAACGTGTCACTGTTTGGCGCGGATTTTGGGCTGGAGGCATCATTGGACCATACTTTTTTGAAAACGAGACTGGTGAAGCAGTAACTGTTACTGGTGCTCGATATCGCGACATGATAACACAGTTCTTTCTGCCGAAATTGGATGCTATTGATGTGGCCAATATGTGGTTTCAACAAGACGGTGCTACATGCCATACAGCCAGTGAAACAATTCAATTACTGCATGAGACATTTCCTGGTCGTGTACTCTCTCGTTTCGGTGAACAAATTTGGCCCCCTAGATCGTGTGATTTAACACCATTAGATTTCTTCTTATGGGGTTATTTGAAGTCAAAGGTCTATGTCAACAAGCCCACAACCACCCGTGCATTACAAGAGGAAATTGAACGCTGCATCGACTATATTCAGCCACAATTATGCAGAAAGGTCATGAAAAATTTCGACAGAAGTGTGCGTATGTGCCAGTAAAGCCGTGGAGGCCATTTGCCGGATGTGTTATTCCATAAATAACCCTATCCTATGTACTTTATGATTCAATAAAAAATAACAATCTAAAGACTAAAAATTGTGTTTTCTATTTAATTCAAACCTTGCGTTAATTTTTAAACTGAAAATTGTAAACTTAAAATTAAACCTAATCTTACCTAAACAACGCGCAATCTGTGCTGAAACATGTAAGTTTTAAACTTCCACATTTCTGCCACTTCAACATGATTATTCTTGCTCAAGGTCATTTGAAGGTCAAAAAGGTGGTATCCACTAAATTCAGTTTTTTATTGTCTATAAAACATTGGGGACCTTGACATTTCATTAAAAAACACGACATAAAAAATTTTTTTCTTCACCATTATATTGCCCCCCCCTGCAATAGTGTCACTTTGTCCTCTGAAGTTTTCTGATAGTACTGTAAATACGAAAGATATTTAGGTGGGAATGTATAATTCCTGACAGTACGTCTAACACTCCGGGACAAAAAGAAAGCACACCTTAAAATTAACGTAATTTTTATTTATTTAACATCACAACCAAGGTTTTGTTTTTATACATTCTTGTAAAATACCTCCATTAACATACACAAATGAAATTGAATTGACTTTCGACAGTCTATACAATTTTATTAAAAAAATGAATTTTTAAGGAAATATAGTGAGACAAAATGTTAGCACATTTAACTTAAAATTATGTATACCAATAAATCAACGAATGATATTTAGTGCTTAATATCTTGTGCTTGATATCACCTCCTTTAGATTTAATAACAGCCATTATAAATCTTTGCCAAAGAGAATGATGGCTGTGTATTTAAAAACTCTATAAATCTTTGCCAAAGAGAATGGAGTTTTTACATAGTTTTTTGATTGAACAATTTGACTGCCATGTTACCCATATAAGGCTGACAGAATTATTCGTCCACGTTTTCGATTAAATTTTTACGTTAATATATTCATAGCACTCAATTTAGTTGATATCTAGAGAATACAAGGAGGTTGAAAGTAAACCATTTGTCATACATTTAAAATTTTTAATTTTTCCTTTATCAACAAAATTACTTTGATTTTGTGGAATTTTTAAGGATATTAATTCGGCAGTTGAAGTGTTAATTGCTCCCACTCGTCTTGAATACATTTTGTTACATGAAATCTTAGCTATCAACGTTGACGTTTTCTTTATTCATGTTGACAGAAAATAACGACTAAAAATAAACATTTGTCTTAAAATTGTTGTCTGCTTACATTGTTCAATTATCCATAACACTGTAAAAAATGAGTGAACGTAAGATTAACAAACTCTTACAAGAAGAGCACGTGTAATTTCAGTGCTTATTAAAGTTTAATGAAAAATTGTCGAAGTTTAAACAAATTTTCGGGTAGTTAATTTCTGTATGGACATTGCGATTCTACAAACAGATTTTAAATAATCAAACAGTATACTTTTATACTTATAATAAAATCTTTAAAACTTGTAATAAAATGTAAAGAATGTTTTATTAGTGCATTCTAATTAACTTCTTCCTGTGGTTTAAATTAAAATCACCGAATTCGTAGAACTAAACAATGTTTTATTAGTGCATTCCAAGTAGTTTCTTCCAGTGTTTTAAATTAAAATCATTAAATACGTAGAACTAAAAAATGTTTTATTAGAGCATTCCAATTAGTTTCTTCCAGTGGTTTACATTATACACAAAAACTATTTAAATGCAACGAATGCAATTCGGTTGAAAAGAATCGTATAATAGATTGCATGACATCTGAGGAATATAAAACGGTATTTGTTTGGACTTGATTTTCCAGAACGGGATCACAAAACATCTATTTATTTATACTCTGCTATTAGCTTACTGTCCATGGTAATTCTATATTCAATGCATGCGCAAGTTCGGTGCTATAGCTTGACGTCTGATGGCTGTCAGCGTTAACAGGATACGCGAATGATCGTTTCAATTATCCCTAGCTGTGACCAAAGGCCAACACGGTGACAGTAATTAATGGAAATGCCAATCGATAGATCACTTCTTAGAACGGTGACAACGAGTTTACACATATTAAGATATTAATAATTTCACGATCGAATTTAGCGTACAACATTATGGACAGTTTGTACATTTAATTTCCTCTGGAAAACTCGACGGCTTTGCATTGAAATTACCGAAGGCTAATTATGAAATATTCTGTAGATTTGCGACAGACATAAACGAGTACACTTAAACTTTCTCTTATAACATAAAATTATTAGTCTAGATGGTGAAGCGTTGTTTGTGCTAATTTTAAAGATTGGTTTATGGAATTTGCTAAATCTACTGTGTCAATATAACATTCAGCGATGTTGCACTTTAAAGTGTCATGTTCGGTGTCTGATCTAGTTGATTGCTTTTTATATACTGTTGGCAGCGAATACACAATCGAAAATTCAATTTGATTACTCTAACTAGTTTGTACATCGTTTTACAATAGAATATTAAAGTAGAGGTAACAATATTGGACCTGTCGAGACAAATTTTTTTGACAGACCTACTTGCATTTTTATTGAATAGTGGATCTCGATGTGCGAAGATGTTCTTAAAACTTTCTACATTATGTACCAAACCATATTTATTCGAAAATGTTGTAGTACACAGATTTAATAAACACTGATGAAAAATCAATAATGGCATTAGAAGCTGAATGAAGATTATCATTTGTTTCGATCTCTGCGGAACTACCTTGACGGTAAAAAGTTGGATTCAGAAAAGGATTGTGAAAATCACTTGGCCAAGTTTTTAGCCGATAAAACACAGAAGTTCTATTCCGATGGGATTATGGCTCTATCCCAAAAATGGCAAAAGGTCATAGCTAATAATAGCCAATATATACCGGAATAAGAATACATTTTGAATAACGGAGATATTGAATCGAGAAATGACAAAAATCTCTCAATACTTTTTCGGCCATCCCATATATCGTGTAGAAAGAAAATATTCTAGGTCAGAAGAAATGCCTTGGAGTTAAAAAAGCTTCGAGTGTAACGGGTTAAAATGTACAAGAAAGTGTACAAAAATTCCAGTTTCATATTTATCGACCTGATAAAAGTTAGAAAGTTCCAACAATGGAAGTTATGGAAACACTATTTTGGCTGTAACCATTGGACCTCAACTGAACGTGAACAGTATGGTGAACAGTACCATAGGTACAGTTATAATTATCGGAGACATTGTCCTTTTAACACTAGAACTACCGAGTAATAAACGCAACTGATGTACATTGTCTTGTAACAATAACAAGACTGCATCTATCCTAACTTTGTCCTATTTTTATTACAATGTCTGCTTTAATGAAGAAATTCATTAGAAGCTTTCCAATGAAGATACTTTTATAATTTCTTGAATTGTGAAAGAAAAAATTACGAACCAGTCATTTTCACTGGTCCGGTAGTTCTAGTGTTAACCAGTTAACTGTGATTGACGAGTATACTCGTCATGGAGAAGTGGCACGATTTTGTGTATTGACGAGTATACTCGTCATGCGAATAAAGTAGTGACCATTGTCTATTTAAATTGCAATTTTTGAGAAAAACATATTCTGAAATTTCAAGATGTTTAGAATATTCTGAGGCCATGGCAGAATAAAACAAGCAAATAAAAAATATAAATAATTTGAGATGAACTCATGCATCCCCGTATGCACCGGCTGAAACAGCTTACCAGTTCGTATAACGAATTTATTTATGTGCGATAATAACGTTTTTTAGATGTTAGCCTAAAAGGGGCAAAGGCAAAGGTCAGAAAGTTGATTTATAATAGGGTTTCTTCAGGTATGGTCAGTCATGGAACTGACTAATAACATTTAGTTTTTATTGCGTTTTTAGTTTAATATGTATGTAATATATGTGTATGTTAACGAAATAAGTAAATATTAGTAATAAAATTGTCAATTTTATAAAATAAACCCATCTTTTTGATCCAATACCTTACCAACACAACTTACTCTGTGATTGACGAGTATACTCGTCATGGCTCGATTTTGGCGACACAAAACGGTGCGCGTTCTCAAATGAGGGCGCCACAGTTAACTGGTTAACAAAGGTAACATGACAACTCAGAAAAATGAATGTAGTTGAAACTGATGAAAGCCGCAATGTTGCAGCAATCTAATATTTCACGATAAGAAATGTCGAAAGGAATAGAACGAGGATCAAACATGTGCGTGAAACCTGAAAATATTCGCGATGGCCGTTTAAGGATTCCAGAAGCGTGTCCTCGACTACGATCGTAGTCGCCACGATCGAAGCCGGCAAAGGGCCCGAGATACACAGTAGCGTGCATAAATTTTGCCTGTCCCAAAGTCGAATCTCACACGTTTGCACGTTTCCACGGCACAGGTGGAATTCCGTGCTCACACGCGCTTTCGTACGTGATACGGTACTCGGTGAATCCTGGCCGAATTTCAAACGCTCGATGACCCTTCGCCGAAGAACCCTTCTTCCGCGAAAAGAAGAGCGACTGTCGAAAACCTCGTCGATCGATATGATAATTTATCGAATATATTTTTCGCTGATCCGATGATCGATATCTGCGTTTGCAGAATTTGGCAAATATTCTGTGCTCGTTTCAAGAAACGAAAGGATCTTGTACTTCTCTTAATCCTTTCGACATTAGTGTTTAATTAATGGAAAATCACCGTCTATAATAATATATCTAAATTATCTAAAATTTAACTAATACGAAAAACGTATTCGTATTTTTGATAACAGACTGAACATTAATGGACAAAGTAATACAA
>CM052093.1:8198735-8215158 GCA_028453745.1 Agapostemon virescens | reverse complement strand
TATTTTATTTTTGATTTATGTTTAGTATTCAAGAGCAACCCGAAGACTATGTCTTTCAACACGTTCCGTGCAGAGCTACCGTTGCTCGACTTTTCACACAGGCCATTTAATTTGTAACTAAAGATTTATATATTATTACAAATTTATTTGCTTTGTTTAAACTTATTATAAAATATATATTTTAAACGCATTAAGGGGGCAACACTTTAGAACGCCTAAAAAATAGTGATTTTTAGGAATTTTGTTTCTCAATAACTACAAAACGAATCATTCTCAAACTTTCATGACATTATGTTCTATATTTAAACAATACAAAAAAATTTCTATTTTAATGATTAACGTATTTTTTTTCGCAATATTTATAAATCTTCACAGCTCCGCGCCACGCGCATCGTCAGTTTGTGTACATCCTAGAGCCTCTAATTTTCATCCGAAACAGGAAAACAAATGTTTTTTTTAATCCTTATAAAATTATCTCGTCGATGAACTAAAAAAATTCCAAGAGAAAATACAAAAATGCAAAGGTTTTGAGCTTTATTGAAAAGGTTACGTTTTTTCGCTAAAAATTTCGACTTTATAATGTAAATTGAAAGGAATAAATGCAACTACTTAGGAATTTTTTTAGTTCATCGACGACATTTTATCATTACCTAACGAAAAATCGTATTAGGAGCTCAATTGGTCCAATAGATCGTTCTGTATTGTATACACAAGATTCAGAAATATAATATTGAGAAAACCGCGTTTAAAGTTCTTCGACTGTTAGAGTAGTAGTTATTGAACACTTAATTCTGGAGGAAACTAATCCGCTATACCAGGGCCATATAGTAAGCCTTCTGTGGCTTCAAAAAATTCATTTTGCTCCATTTGGTGCATCCTACGAGAGATTCGTGCCTCGTAGGGTTGCTGTGTCGCTTTGGGGTAAGTAACTTGTCGTTCAAACTATTGTTCATATGTTCGATACTGTAGAACAATGATTAACGTCTTTTTACATAAGGCATGAATCAATCTACACACTATGTATGTGTAGAGTATAAATACATACAGTAAAAATATAAAGTATAAATAAGTATAAATAACTATCATTTTGTCTGCGTCGGATTATGTGTTTCTTTTCCAACTAAGAGAACTCAATGAAATAAAGTCACTCTATGTTATGTTTGCATATTCGTAGAAGGTACGTTGTACATATAACTCAGATCTTCCACTCTAGCATAATCTTAACACGAAAAATTAAAGATAGCACGGGTGTGCTATCTTTTTGTCTGGGAGTGTGGAATGAAGTCCGTTGAATTCGCTTGCTTTGAGTATAAGACAAGACGCTTTTCCGGATTTATTACCTGCTACGGTTGATTCTTGAGACAGGCGGATTCCCCGTGCGTCGCTCGAAGGTATGAATTGTACCTGCGAGTGACCTTTTAGTCTGGATGGTTACTTCACCCTTTCTTCGTAATGCTAAGACCAATCAGCGAAGACGACCGTTTCTCTCGCTAGCCCCGAAAATATAAAATCCACGAATCCGATTGTATCGTGTCTTATTTCCGCCTACACCGAGTTTACTTGTAACCAAATCGTAATACGCACAGCATTTCAAAACTCTTTCTCAAACGATAAATATCATAATCAGAACTTGTAATCGTTGTTACGTTGTCGTGTTAGAGTTTCAAATACCGACTTTAACTTCTTGTTATAACTGCCTCTCGTTATTATTTCACACATCAAAGTATCAGCCCCATAATCAAATCGGATAGTAGGGAATCGCCTCGAACTTGCGTTGTCAGGAACCTGAACCGAAGATTTACGACCTTCGCCGACGCCAAATCATTGATCATACTTTCAAATCATTACTATTCAACGTACTATGCAAATTTTGTGTACATCAACTTTCCATATTACTAGAAACAACGGAAATACGCGAGGTGGTTAAAGTTATCGATCCATCCTGTATAGTAATTCGAAACTGTTAAGTCCTCATTGGAAATCACTGTGGGACGCATAGCGGAACGGAACATCTGCTTTCTTGGACATTGGCCAACATTTTGAGTGTTGAAATCTTGGGCTATAGCTTCATTAAATGTTCAATAAGAGTTTATAGCAAACAAAAACACAAAGTAGTGACTTTTACATTCACATTAGGTTTAACCCATTGCCACACCACCTTCTTTGCTACTATAGTTGTTATAACGTTTCGATCACCAAAAGTGTCACTGAAGAAGAAAGAAAATGTATATTTCTTTTACAGATGAATTTGCTTCAATGTTGAAATATAGATTGCGAAAGAATAACATTGAATTTCGTCTAAAACGAACGACGTCGCATTTATTCTTGTTAGATTTTGATGAAAATCTTCGACAAGAGGCTGACTTGTCATAATATGGCAAGAGAGTGTCAAATTGTATATGAAAACGTCTATTCTGAAAATTCTGGTCCTTTTGTTTTTCAGATGCACCATTTCTAACAATTATTGTTTAAATCCTATTAATTAATTCTATTGGTTCTCAATATTTTACACATAATTGTGTGTTATCTCAACAATGATTTTCTACAAAAAAATATTCTGATTTAACCACTTGCCATACCATATTCTTTGTAGCTAAAGTTATTCCAACATCTTCATCGCTAAAATTATTACAGAAGAGAAAAGGCAATTTACATCGTTCATACTGCTATATCTACTTCACTGCTTAGATATTGATTCTGAATGAACAACATTTGTTTTCGTTTAAAAAGAAAGACACCACATTTATATTTGTTTGACATTATTTCAAATCTTCAACACGAGTCAGACTCGTCGCAATATGGCAAGGGGTTAACACAAATTTCATAATTTATAATAAGTGTATAAATTAGAAATCCGTTGCATCCACTGCTATCAAAATTCAAATTTTAATGATATTTTTCTCAAAACATAAGGTTTTAGAAAAGATAAAAATTAGCTGCTACGAGCTGCGATTAATACCTTCAATGCTATGTCAGTCTCTGGGGACTGACGGTATTAAATTTACAAATTAATGTGATATATATATATATATATATAATTTATATAACATTAAGAAATATTCATACTATTTTAACACTAAACCTACCACAGCGGGTCAAATGACCCTTTTCAGAGTTTTTATTTTACAATTATTAATGTTATAGAATTGCCTTCATAGGAATCGATTCAATAGATCTCTGTTTAATTACATATTATAATTAATCATTTCAAATTTGATTTTCTCGAAAAAGAAGCCCCGTATGAAAAAAAATATATATTCCTTATTATCGACTAGATTTTACAGAAGGAATCATCCCCTTGCCGGTTGTACCACGATTTCGCAAAAACCCTGTACAATCGAATAAAGAAATGAGCCGTTTATTTTGAAAATGGCGTAAGTCCATTCATAGACATCAAAAACATATTATTTCTTCAATAATGTTAATTATGCTAATTGAGATGATAAATTTGACACCTTTAGAAACCTAAAATCATTATTCTATTATGTTATCTGTTACCCATATTTTTAAATTTAATCCAACGCAAACCCTTCAATATCTCGATTCGAGCATAAATGAACTTAAGCCACTTTCAAAATAAACGGTTCAAATCTATTGAATCGATTCCTATGAAGGCAATTTTGTAGCTTCAACAATTATAAAATGAGGCACCTGAAACTGGTTATTCGACCGTCTGCAGGTTTAGCGTTAATGTCAAAGTCGAAAAATTGATCGTAGGCCAAAAAAGTTACTCTCCGGATCGCCTTGTGTGTCCTTTCGCTTGGCCCGGCCGGTTCGGGCAGTCTCGGACAAATTAGCTGACTGCATAATACGCCAATGCATATCTACGAGCGGTTACGTCGCTTGGCCAAAAGTGGCATATGGAGTCACGCCTACGAGGCGTTCAAGGGAGCACGTCCAAGGGGGCACGAGGCCCCGGTTTCTCTGTGGGTCCCCTTGAAAGACGGACCGGGGCCAGCACGCGCCGCCAGCCTGCGAAAATACGCTCGGCTGCAGGCTGCGCAGCCTGCAATTCTCGTTGTCAACGCGATCCCGTGGGAGACACTGATCTCATTTGGGGACGTTGCCGAGCACAAAAGCAGAGCTGTCACCCCCTTGAAAAATTCGACCCGACGGATTTGTCAAAACATGTCGGGAATCGATTACGACAGTGATTGGGAAAAACCCAAGATGAATGGATACGCTGATTTCTGAATGGAGGACCGTACTCTTTCTGCAGAACGATCTGTTTGACCCAATTTACCTACTAGAAGAGTTTGTTCATCTTGTGCGATACGATTGGGTATTTTAAACGAGTAGAAGATTGTTGGATATTTTATCATGAAGACAGATCGAGTGACAGAGTTAATGAATTTATTATTTAAAGGGTTGCTTCGATGGGTTGGAATACAATTGAATTTCAGGGAAGGTTAAGTCCGTTTTTCAAGAAACGAGGTGTTCGCAGTTAGTCCTCATTGTGACCTAATTGTTTTCCCGAAATAAATTCTGGGTTTTGCAACGCAGTCGTGCGATGCATAAACGGAGAAACGTTTCGGTGAACTAATTATACGGAATTATATAATGGGATTTCGTTTTATTTTTATTAGTCTGTTCTTGGCAGAAATAGGTTGTCTACTTTTGTATTGTACGTTGCATTTGATTTACCAGTTACGTGTGTATTGGTTTTAATTACACTCTTGACGTTTCAGTTAAATTATTACATTTATCGGCTTCTACTACTTTTAGCAGAAGTTAGTTTTCACGGTATTCAATATGAAGAGGTATTTAAAGTTTAAACTTTCACCTATTGAAAATGTTTATTTCTCATTCAACAAATAATTCTTTCATTTTATTGTCTTACGATGTACATTTTGCGTTATATATTTTATTTATATGAGTTATGAAAGCATTCTACCTAATGTATCGATTTTATTTGTTTTACGTTACGTCTCCCTAAGTGTTCAGGATTAAATAATTACTTGAACCGTTAATTTTATCATTTTCTTTTGGATATTGTGAAAATTACAACGCAGCGAGGACTAACATGCGAAGTAGATGCTAGACACGATTGATTAAATTCCACGTTGAAGTAGACAGTCAATTTTAAACATAATCGATGTAGCAACAACGTAATTCTCTCCGCCGAAAGCAAACGAGGCATAACTTATGGGTCGGCTAATCGATCAAAATTTACGACTACACGAATGTCAATATGTTCATGCATCTCACGCGCATTAAAGAAGGAAGTGGATTGAACGGAATCGTGCGGTGACTTGAAGTTGGGGAGTTACGACAGGGGAAAGGAATTACGGGACACGATGGAACGGGGTTCACCGGTACAAAGTGCACGAAACGTAAACGCACAGTATAGCAAGAACCGAGGGAGTGTTGCCTGTAATTTCATGATCCTACCCTAATAGTCGTATGATAGTTATTTTAATTCCCTGGCGGAATGACGGAGGAAATAAAATTGTACATTATAGACATCTATTAAGTACAGTCATTCCAGACATTGCACTGTGCATGCACATTATGCATTTATCGCAAAAATATTTATACGAAATTCGAAATAATAAAACTATTAAAAGACATTGGAAATGGTGTTAGAGTAATTTCAATTTATTGACACTAGAACTACCTAACAATAAATCCAACGATATACATTGCTTTGTAATAATAACAAGACTGCATCTATTAAAACTTCATGCAATACTTATTGTAAGGTATACATCATTAAAGAAGTATATCAGAAAATTTCTACTAGAATGCAGCAGGATATACCAGAACGGACTAGAATACACTAGAAATCACCATAATATTTCAGAATATACAAAAACATACTAGAATAACCAAGAATATAGTAGAATAAAGCCGAATATACCAACATATGACATAAGATATCGGAATATACATCAATATGCTAGAATCTACCAGGAAATGCAACAATATATTAAATGCACCAGGATATACAAGAATTGTCTAATAGGTACTAGAATGCATCGTAATATTCCAAAGTATACAAAAATATACTACAGTATTCCAAAATACACTAGAATGAAGCAGAATATGCCAACATAGGATACATCATAATAGAATATACATGATTATACTAGAATGCAGCTGGATAGAAAATAATATATTAAATGCACCAAGATATACAAGAATTGACTCGGATGTTCAAGAATACACCATAATATCTCAGAGTATACAAAAATAAGCTAGAATATCCCAGAATACACTAGAATAAAGCAGAATATACCAACATATGATATAACATAAGAGAATATACAAGATTATACTAGAATGCAGAAAATGAAAACATTTTTATAACTTCGATAATTGTGAAAGAAAAACTTAGGGACCAGTCATTTTGACTGGTTTGGTAGTTCTAGTGTTAAAATCATGAAAAGAAGAAATTAATTTTTATTGAATACTAATTTCTTTGAAAATTTCTATTTTACATAAATATCTACAGTCTAGTTAATTCGCTGTATGTAATTAATGTTTGTGGATGCATATCTACTAATAGAATCAGATCCATAAATAACAATCTAAAGAGAGTATAAATGTATTGAATTGTATTTTTAAAAAAGAATACTCATGTGAAAAATTTTTTTTTTAAATTGTCTATTTAGTTTTTTTTATAGGGATAGTCACTGTCTTATACAATATTTTTAACCAGTTATAAGAACAATGTATTTTCATGTATACAATACTGTATGTAAATATATCACATATATTTACATATTTGCTATTGTAGGAGGTAATTGCATTCTCTGGACTATGGATTTCACATATTTATAAATAGCAAGTATAAAATAAATAGAATAAGTAGTAAAGTACATAGATGAAATCTAAAACAGGAGTATTCGACTAATTTAACAAAAAACTAATTTTTGTTCGTCTCCAGTTTTTTGCAATTTCAGTAGAAAATTTTTATTTCATATAAAGATCAATAAGCACCATTTAAAACATTGATTTAATATGAAATCTACATAACACTGGAGATATTATACCGTGATGTTACCAAAATGGTAGCGTGTAATATTAACCCTTAACACTCGAATGGTGACTCTCAAGCACCAATAAAAATTATCACACCACTATTTAAAAAAATTTCTACGTCATTATGTTTGTATCTAAGAAATTCCTAAACATGTAACTGTTGTAAAGACAAATACTAGTAAAAACCCCTATATGTATAAAACGATATAAGTCTTGTAAAATAAAAATATCCTAGGTTAAAGGAAATGCTTTAGTTTTTTAATTAAAGCAGCTTCGAGTGCAAAGGATTACTAATTGAGGAAGAAAACGTGATTATACATATTTGATCATAGTTAATTTGGAACAGCTTGCGACGGCTATTACCATTTCTATTACGTTATATATATACGTTATTTATAACTTGAACGCCGGCACTACATAAATGAATGCAAACTGACGTATACTGTTACGTATTAATGACATGATTGTATTAATTCAGACCTCGTACAATTTTTATCGCAATGTCTGTTTCAATGAAGACATTCATTCGAATCTTTCTGGTGAGAATATTTTTATTATTTCAATAATTGTTACTTGTGAATTCCAGGATTAAACAAATTCTCATACAAGTGTTTTTATTTTACGTAAACAATATCTACGCAAACTTGTGCTATTTGATTTTTGTGTGCATATCGTTTTTATATAAATATTCGTAGTTTTACTTATGATTTATCAGTTAGCGAGAGAAAAAACTTTACAACAAGAAGGTCGAACATACGCAACAGGAGCATACTAGATAAAAGCAATATGAACGACGTTATAACTTAACAACAAAATTTCTCACTTGAAATTTATATACAACGTATTTTCACAGTACTGGAAAAATAAGAGCATGGCTTTCTTGTTCTAATGATATAAAACATATGTTTCAAAATTAATTCCTAGATATTTGAATTTATTTTAAAAAATGCAGTAGAAATATATTTTATCAAAATTTTATCTTATCAGTTACTGCTAGTTGTTTTTATAGGGTTATCCTCTCTTAGCATTAAACGTACCGAGCATTAAAATTGGCTAGCGTGTATTATTTCATAAAAATGACAAGATTTAATTTCTTTAGACTTTGTGAATCCTCGATTATCATTATGGATTGCGTACCATACAATTTTACTTTCAAAAAGAATATCGAAGAAATTAGTTGATTTAACAACTGCGTTTGATCACTTGTTTTTAACAAAATTATTCTACGATGTTTAAACTATATTATCAATTTTGTTTGACTCGATATTATTATCCATTTTCAAACCGTAATTGCGTTTGAAAGTTGAACCGGGTCTGAGTGACTCAGTATAAAAATTGAGATTCGTGGAAGAGAATTAACCTCGGGTTAATTACACATTAATGAATAAATTAATTAATCACCAAATTTAATACTTTGCACTCGAAGCTGTTGTAACTCCAAATCCAAGGCAGTTTCTCTGATCTAGAATATTTTCATTCTACACGATATACTTCATCTTATGCATATGAAGTTCCTTTACTATTAATCTTTCGAACAGAATCTTTTAAACATGCGTTTCCTTAATTTTCTTTAAATCAAAATAGTATTCTATTTGATCTTTGGTAACTATAAATTTGACTTTTCTTTTTGTCTTTTCGCGCAAAGTAAAGATAATCTAGCCACTGTTATCAGAAAATAAATCATAGGCCAAGGGGTTAAAAGGGCCAGACGAACTAGATTATTTACCGTAGCCCTGATTCGATATACAAGTAATAAGATTAATATAAAAAGGTTGAAAGAAGACAGTCAAAGTCAAACAGCGACGTGGCCGTGCGTGATCGAGGGAAGAAGAAGGAGGGCAGTCAAACGAGGAGAAATAAGGAGTAGCAGATGGGGGTTGCAGGCCGGCGCTGCGTTGCAGGGTGTAGGTATAGTTATATACAGTGTGCACAATGGCAACGGGAGAGTGCATTACGGTTAATACACGAAGGACCGCGGTCGTTTAGCCGAGGATCTCGGCAGTTACCGCTTCGCAAAGGATAAATCATCTCCCGATTTCAACCACGCCTACCGGAGGACAGAGAAGCGGCTCCCCCAGAGTGTAACGTACGGCCCAGACGTAATATTGTTGCCGCTGTTATTTGTCCGCTCGATGAAAACGCCAGGGCCATTCTGAAAGCGGAAAACTAATAATCCCTCGCCGCGGATATCCGTTCTGGAACGGCTAGCGGCACGGAACGGAATACATCGATAGCGACGATTGCGGATGTTTTTCGGCTCGTCTCGTCTGGAAACTCGCCCCGAAATTATAGCGATGCACTTTATCGAACCACTCCTGCGATCGAGGCTCCGGGGGTCCATGATCCCTGTGACAATAGGCAGACTCAAACTCCGTGGGAAACTTAGAAATTTATCTCTCATCGCGTTCGCTAATTGATCAGGAACCGTCAGGAAATTCTATACGATTGAGGCAGCTTGTTCGATGAAAGAAAAGTGGAAAGGTTAATATGGCGGATGACATGTTGACGTCTATATGATAAAAATCACACGAAGTCAGAACAACGTATTCAATCCTTCGCCTTGGGATTTATTTTACAATTGCAATGACTATAATTTCTTTGTAGTTTAACCCTTTACACTCGAAGCTGTTTTACATTCGAAAACCAAGACATGTCTTCTGATATCGAAAATTTCACTTTACGCGATTTATTTCCTGTTCTGTATATTCAAGTTTTTATTGCTATTCGTCTTTACACCAGTGAAACTGTTGTCACTTTCCTAGATGCAAGCATAGTGTAACACTAATAACTAATAATACAGGAATAGAAACTACAAAATTTGATTTAGTAATTACTTTTGTAACTTATATACTGTAAATTAAATTAGCATATTTAAATTAAATGATTTCATTTTTCCTTTCTGGAAAAGTATGAAATAATTTAACCTGCTTAGTTGGAAGAGTTGATATTAGAAATGGATAGAGAATTCCAGAAGGGAATGATCTATTTGATTGTTTAAAAAATGGCATAAGAATTAAAACTCTTAAGTTGACCAATTTTATTTGTCCTTTTTGAAACAATATTAAATAATTTGACCTGCTAGAAAGATTAAATAGTAGAAACCGATAGAAAATTCCAGAAGGGAAGGGTCCATTTCGTATATAATTTATATTCATGATATAAGGATCCATATTCATATATAAATCACATAGAAATAACAAATTTAAATTGAATAATTTTACTTATCTCTTTTGGACAATGTTAAATAATTTGACCTGCGTAGTTGGAAAAGCTGATACTAGAAATCGATAGAAAATTAGCAGTGCGTGGAGTATGTTTTTGTATTCATGATTACAGAAAATCATGTATCGAAGTAAGGAGTAATTGCGTAGAACGAAACACGTTCTCACACCCACATGGACGGAGGGAAGAGAATCGAAACGGTGAATTAACGCGGTCTATTTCTCACACTCGGCACTGTAGTCGAGTGCTGGGAGATTTCCCCATTTTCCCCGAAAGGGCCGTGAAATTGGGCAGACAAATCGCAGCTCGAGAGGCCGCGACGAATTTCCAGCAGGCCGTGTCCTGTGCTACTGTACCCAACGTCTGTCACCTTTTGCTTGTGGCCCTTCATGCTCTTAGTTGGTCACGATTAACACTGTGCCGTCCGGGAATACCACGTTGGTGTCGTGCAAAAACTATCGCGCAAAGGCCAGTGACACCACGTTGATGTGCGCGAAACTATCAATATTGAAAATATGCGAATCTTGGATAAAGGATCATTTACCTGCTACTGAAGAGAACTTGGAGGTCGCTACTACATTGCTTGTTTTCAATCATGATTCGATCGACAAACTTTCCGGTCAGCTAAAGCAACACCAGCTAATATAAATTTCCGAAACCGACAAACGAAAACGAAGCAAGTGTCATGTATGTTCCAAAAACAAAAAAAGAAGGACAACAAATTTAATGTGTAAATCTTGTGGAGTCGCGTTACACCTCGGAGAATGTTTTGCTTCGTATCATCTAAAAGAGAAAAACTAAGTACCCAATAAAATATTCATAAATACATACAGATGTGGACCGTTTATTTTGAAAGTGGTATAAGTCCTTTTTAAAAAAAATGAGATATGACGTAATTTATGCTTAATTTAGTGTAAACTGTTTGTTTATAACTAGTTAGTATTTAATATCTTAAAAAATGTCTATGCTTTGTTCAATTTAAAATTGGCTGGTAAAAGAAATTGCGTAACCATTGATTATGAACGTGGTGTAAGTCCAATTTCCATAGACAGAAAGAATGGAATTTTGAAAAAAGAATTTCCTGTACATACCACAGGATTATTATGACGTTATAAACCAATGTAGACAACATAATAAATTTATTTTACACGAAATGAAACGAGAGAATTTCGTTTCAACAAAAAATCTACAAAACGCAATTAAAAAACAGATAAGAAGAAACACTAATGGAGAAAAAGTAAATTGGTTACAAATATGTTGGATGAGATTTTGCAAAAGTGCACCGTATACTATTTTATATAAAATATCAATGGAGGACACAGAATTTAAGACTCTAAATTTATCACCTATATGTCGGAGAAGATCGCCAAAATTTGAAAAAATCGCCTTGGTGCCTTCGTATCACGATGCCAGGCCTATACATATGAAAAATATAAGGATATACAGCAGCTATTATCTTATATAGCTCCTGTGCATCATGAATATTTCAAAACAATGCCTCATGAAGAGCATAAATAATTAATAATACCAATATCTTGTATTAAGTTTAACAATATATAAATATAATTAACGTTCAAAATAAAAAATACTAATTCTATTTTATTTCTTGTTATAATTTATAAACAAAATTGGATTAATATGAAATATATTTTAAGTGATATTTCTTATTTCAAAAGTGAAATTAAATGATATTTACAATTGACTAATTATGAAAGTGGTGTAAGTCCATTTGCAGCCTGGAAATATATATTATTTTAGTTAAATTCGCCTAAAAGAAATTTATATAATCAAATTATATATTGATAAATTAGTACAAACATTCTCAGACTTCACATAATTAACCTATATTTTTTAATTGTCAGATCTGCTAACACTTAATCTTTTCCAAATAGAAGAAAATGGACTTGCACCACTTTCAAAATAAACGGTCCATGTAATAAAAAAATATGGTATATTTATTTACACATATCCTCAAAATTTCATAAAAATAGCGGGACAGGATTGAAAACTAATGAGAACTGACGATGATATTAGTATAATTTGACGATTTTTGATCTCCAAAAACCTCGAAAACCGACGGCGCCAAACGGAAAAATTCTGACGAAACGTGCGAACGGTAAAGTGTTAACAAAAACCTTCGTCACTTTTTATTATTATTGTACCTATGCATCTCTTTCTTTGATATTTATAATGACACAATTTTTAAGCATCGATAAGTATATTAGTTTTTGTACAGCATTTAATTTAAAAATAATTCGACGTCGCACAAACTGATGTAAGTATGATATTTTCTCCAATAACTATACTATTTTTAAACACGAAAGTTGTGAACACTCTGCTTATTACAAATTTTATGATTATTTTCTAAAAAAGAATATTTCAATACGTACCAGGTTGTGCTATATGGTACAAAAAGTAAATAAAAATATGTATTTTAATTTAGATTTCTGTGTATTAATTTATAAAAACTAAAATTGTATTGAAATTTGTTTGGCATTTAAAACGGACACTATGAAAAAATAATAAATAATTCATTAAACTTTAATTTTTTTTTCGTTTGAACGTTATAGTTTGCAGATTTTGATACATCTTTATGAAGTGTAGAATGATTTAGAAAACTGTTTCTGCAAATTAATTTGTAAAACTAAAAATTGTATTTACAATTGTAATAATAAATAATTCATTAATCCTTTGCCATATTATAATTTTATTTACTTTACTTTTGGAAAAAGTATTTAAGCCTTGAATTAAATATGTAGCAGTACAGAACACGCTGTTGTGAACTATTTTTACATTTAATATTTTTAGTGATTAAGATATTATAATAAGTTTAGTTACTAAGAAAATGATATAGCAAAGGGTTAAACTTTAATTTTTATTGGTTTGAACGCTGCTTTCTGCAGATTTTGACAGATTTTTATGAAATGTAGAACGACTTGAAAAAAATTGAAGCTCAGAATTATATTGTAAATTTCAAATTATATATACTGTTATTTTAGTATTTTTTAAATGAGTTCTCCTGCATTGAGAGAAAAGGGAGATCGCTGAAATACTTCGTTGAGTTTTAATGCTCTTCAGGAAACCCAGAAATCATTCCTCCGTTATCTGAGAGCGACACAGTGAATTCCTACGCAAAATCAGCGTTTTTTGTATGACAAAAAACTGCATGCGTGCTGGTTTCGTTCTGAATGATTCCACATTTTGTTGTCGTGGCTCTTCACGCATTGTGACACTGTGCCACGCACATTACCACATTCGTCCAGGTAGGCAAATTTTAAATTGCAACTTTTGAATCTCTAAACCAACGTAGATATTATTTTAGACCTGAAATGCTCGTTTAAAAGGAAGATATATTAATGTACATTTAATTTCATAATTATTTTGATTATATTTATTATTCATCTACAGTTTCTTAATATTCTTAAAAGTAGACCTTAAATTTCTAATGTAATTTAATGTTTTATGTTCTCTTATTTATTAATTTAATGTTTTATTTAGTGCCATATATATGATATAGACAGATAACTGTATTTCTAGATTTTATAATTGGCCCATGATGAGACAATACAACGTATATCACAAAGAGGACCACTTTCTTCGTCGTGGCATCTACAAATTCTCAGAGAGAGGGGAAAAATGTATAGTTATTGATGGGCAATACTTCGAATAAAATATTTTGTATAATTTTCATACAATAAACGTATACTTTCTATATTAAAATTTCGGTTTCACATTTACATACCTGGTATACATTGAAAATAGCATTGACAAAGGTAGATCTTATTTGTTGAATAGATTTAGATATATGTGTTTAACATCAAAGGCAACTTTGCAAGAACGAGAGCGTGAAGTAAAGAAATATCAGGCAAATGTCATAACGTTAAAATCATGAAAATATATTTGTGTCCTAAATGACTTTTGAGAGAGCAGCAGACGCGACATACATCTCTTCGTGCATGTCTTTCCATGAAGTGATACATAAACATCCGCGATCTAATTATGTCTTGTGTGTACTATATCTACCACAGCTGTGAGGTCAATATATTAATAGTTGGATATAACTACAGCTTGTAACAGTACTGAGATACAAACATAAATACGTAGAAAGTGTCATCAATATAGTGTAAGCTTACAAGAAATGAGATATCTACGTAACATTAAATATTAATCCTTTTTCGCTCGAACTTCTCCAATTCAAGCGCGGTTGTCAGAAATTTGCATTAACCGTAAATAATTTTAGTATTTACCCCATGGCGTTGTGTATAGGATAACTATCCCTTTAATAATACAAATGATAATGAAATCTTTTATGCCACTGTTACAGTCTAATATCCGCGAACACACGCTGAGTCGTCAAAAGCAGTGACAGAGCTATAATTACACTTGCCTGATTATGACTGATCGACCACTGTGCACTCGAGAAACCATGCGTATGCGACGAATGCGAAAAATGTTTTTTATTTTTAACACTAGAAGTATCGAACAGAAAAATCAACGATATACACTCCCAGACAAAAAGATAGCACACGCGTGCTATCTTTAATTTTTCGTGTTAAGATTATGCTAGCGTGGAAACTCTGAGTTATATGTAAAACGTACCTTCTACGAATATGTAAACATAACATAAAGTGACTTTACTTTCTTGAGCTCTCTTAGTTGGAAGAGAAACACATAATCCGACGCAGACAAAATGATAGCACACTTAAAAAATAAAGATATATATTTCATATAACACCACTACATGTTCCATATAACAAAAGTATACATATTTCTTATAATAATATCTGTACAAAACTATATTTTTCTAGTAATGTGTAGAATCTCGTTTGTTTTCTATGAGTTCCGCCATCCTTTTAGGTATAGACTTATATAGTTGTTTAATTTTTATTTGTGCTAAATTTTCCCAATCGGTCACAATGCAAGTTTTTAATTAATTTATGTTTGAAAATTGTCGGTCTCCAGCATATACTGCTTGCGAAAGCATTACCCGGCAATTTTCTATGATATTAAGGTCGGGTAAGCACTCCGGCCATTGAAGAGTGGAAATATTCTCCTTTAAAAAATAGTCCTTAACAATTTTAGAAGTATGCACTGCAGCATTATCTTGCTGGAACGTATATGGTGTAACAGCAATGCGTTCTGCATATGTATAAATTTGATTTTTTATTAGCTCGAGATAACGGACGCTATTCATTGTGCCCTGAATAAACTTAATTTCTGTTTTCCCTTTATATCCGATACCAGCCCAGACCATTACTCCACCTCCACGCATTTGACGACGAATTTTTGTTAGTGGTTGTTTACGAACATCGCGATAATAATACGTACATCCGTCTGGGCCATCAAGGTTGAACCTCTTTTCATCCGTAAAGATTACTGTCCTCCAAGTCTTTTTCCAATGTACATGTGCTTTTACAAATAACAAACGTGCCTCCTTATGTCTTGCATTTAGCAATGGTTTTGCCATTAATCTGGTCCGATTTACAATGTTGCTAATCTGGAGTACACGACGAACATTTTGTACATTTGTTTCCACTCCAGCTTTCTTAGCGATCTCTCTCGCAGTGGCACAAGAATTGGAAGCAGCACGTATTATTGCCCGTGTATCGCGTTCAGATAATGCTGCTGGCCTTCCTGTACTTTTCTTCTTTCCGTATGCACTTGTATCTTTCAGCAAATTATATATAACTTTTCGAGTGCGACTAACTTCTTTTGCAATTTGAGTAATAGACAACTTTTAACCATCTATGGGGCCGTGTAACTTTCAAGTAACATGTTAATATATCGACATTTTACGAAATCATTTTAGTTCTGCCATGCAAAGTAAATTCCAAGTTGTCTGCAGATAGAAACCAACGGAACCATCTTGTGCAATTTACATTATTTGTGCTTCTCATGTATGAACATTGTGGTCGGAGTTATGGTAAATTTTCCGGTATCTGATGTAACAAATTGCCTCCACAGCAGAGAATACCTTAGTTATGTCAATATAATTTCTTCAACAAAATTTAAGTAACGCATTAAATGCGAGCCCTGTGAACCTCCTACAATTATTATATATTAACAACAATTATTATATGCTGCTAACATTGCATCTCTCTCTCTCTCTCTGCTCCCCCACACAAATTATTTCATAATTTTATTTCTTCCATTTTTATTTTAACTTTTTACTGTTTCCAAATAGATTTTGTCCGTTGTCCGACAAGCAGCATTTCAC
>CM052093.1:8172372-8191980 GCA_028453745.1 Agapostemon virescens | reverse complement strand
ATGACTATGAACAGCGAAGAGAGTTCGTAGAATGGATTATTGAACATGAACAAGTGGATGCTGATTTTTCGAGCAAAATCGTCCTAAGCGATGAAGCATATTTTCACCTTGATGGCTTTCTTAATCGTAAAAATTGCCGTGTTTGGGGTTCGGAGAACCCACATGTGATTGTCGAACAACAAATGCACCCACAACGTGTCATTGTTTGATGCGGATTTTGGGCTGGAGGCATCATTGGACCATACTTTTTTTAAAATGAGGCTGGTCGAGCAGTAACTGTTACTGGTGCTCGATATCGCGACATGACAACACAGTTCTTTCTGCCGAAATTGAATGCTATTGATGTGGCCAATATGTGGTTTCAACAAGACGGTGCCACATGCCATACAGCTAGTGAAACAATTCAATTACTCCATAAGACGTTTCCTGGTCGTGTACTCTCTCGTTTCGGTGATCAGAATTGGCCGTGATCAGAGTAGATCGTGTGATTTAACACCATTAGATATCTTCTTATGGGGTTATTTGAAGTCAAAGGTCTATGTCAACAAGCCCACAACCACCCGTGCATTACAAGAGGAAATTAAACGGTGCATCAACGAAATTCAGCCACAATTATGCAGAAAGGTCATGAAAAATTTCGACAAAAGAGTACGTATGTGCCAGCAAAGCCGTGGAGGCCATTTGCCCGATGTGTTATTCCATAAATAACCCTATCCTATGTACTTTATGATTCAATGCAAAAATAACAATCTAAAGACTAAAAACTGTGTTTTCTATTTAATTCAAACCTTGCGTTAATTTTGGGACACCCTATAAACATAATTGTTAAAATAAGGGGTCTGAAAATTTGCATTCCAAAACGAACTTCATATTGTGCAAAGTGAGCGAAAGTGGCAGACCAGTGACTTAAAAGAGAATAAGCTTTGACCTTGGTAGATCGGCCATCGGGAGAGATGAAAACGGGGGGATCTGATGCAATTAAACGGCGCGACGCATCTTCCCCGCGATATTTGCGCGGTCCGCGTCTCTTCCGCCGCGCATTTACGCATTCACGTTACGTGGAAATGCCAGAGGCCGGTATTAAATAAGTACAAAAAGGTAACAGACTGACAATGAGCGACGTACGTGCCCGCGAGAAGAGAGAAGGCACGGCGCTACGGGAGTGGCTTGATATGCAGACGGCGTGCGTCGCGGCGGCACAGCCGAGCAAAAGACCATTGGACTTCGGTTACGAAACGATTCTCGAAATACGGGATCGGATAGCGGAATACCAGTAGCCCGGCCTTCGGCTCATAATTAGTAAATTTTCAATCGTTCGCACTAGTCGCGGCCGGAAAGGAAGCGGGATCCTTTGATTTCTTCTATAGAGAATACAAACGGTCCCTTCGCTGGATTTCACATTGTTCAGCAAATAGATTGTTCTTCAAGAGTTAACTTAATATTCCTCAAATATTTCGACATGGTGCAAATTATTGCATAACGAACAATTGTTAAAAATAAAGTTACATTGTAGTATTTTCTCGTACGAGCCTTACCCTTAAGTTCTTAGGTACGATGCGTCATTATAGTGGTTTTCGCGAATGTCATCTTATATTATGAAACGTAGTGGCTTGAGCAGATTTAATTTTATTATTAAATATTAAAGTAAATTATTAAAGTCAAAGTATATGCGTCATATCTTTAAGGAATATTATAATGTAGTTATCACAAACTTCATTCCAATGTTCTGTGATATTACAATAGAAATTGTACAAATATTAAAAATGTGAATACACTTTAAAAATTATACAAAAACATCATGCAGTACACCAAAGGTGAAGCAACAATGAGTTCAAATAAATATCCATTCCAACCTATTCCAATTCATTTGGTATACATTGTTATTTAATCAGCACAATACTCGTAGAATTCATAAGTCGCGTTAGCTGCATTGTGTTAAGATGTAAAGGAAATGCATTACATTTAATCAAACATTTTGACGACGAAAAGAGGCATTGAAACAAGTAATGGTAATTAATGTACAGTATTAATAATTTGGCAAAGAATAATCCTAGACAGAGTTTGGAAAAAGTTATTCTATCTGCAATAAACAATTAGGTTAAAGTATAGCTCTTTTAATCAAAATATGAATACATTTTAGAAATGCTACAAAAATTCTGCCTTACAGTACGAACATCACGTAATAAATGAATGGTAATGTAATTATAAATTTCAAGAAAGTAATAATAATTTCAATGCAGTCTCTAGATAATCGTATGTTTCTATTCTCAGCAATGAAACCGATGAAGAGAGAATGTTGGTGCACAACATAACCAACATAAATATTACGTATGCATTAACAAATCGATATACATAGAGACCAAGGATGACCTTTTCGATCAATTGTCTATAACTTCCATGAATTATTTTACAATGACCGTAATGTAGCAGGATTAAATTTTAAAATCAGTTTTAAACTCTTATCTGGATACATTTCGTCTCATAAAGTAATAATCGAGTCCGTTTATGTTTCATCGTTTATTCGGAGTTTCTTTATTTCCGTTCCTATCGCGTATTTATTTTTAATTCCGCGTGTAATAAATATGAAACGGTATTATAATTTCTAGCTAATGGAACCGTTCTGTTCTTCGTTGAAACAGTCGAAGTATAACCCCGTTACTCGGCAAAGTACAGCTGCAATTTATTGACAAATTGATCTTCGTCAAGACCAACCAACGTTCGCTTTGTCTTTTTCTGTGGATAGCTGCGTTTATACGTTTTTTCCTAGAACGAATGAAACTTTGCAGCACTACAGAATCTGTACTAAAATCTTCCTGTACCTTCTGTTTTACCAGAATCAAGTTTTATAATGGTTGAAAATATGATCGAAAATTACGTTTTTATTTTAGCGTTTCATTAAAACATTTTAACCATTGTGTTAGAGATTCAGAACTTCGGGTGATTGATACAACTTGCTGAAACCACCCTTTAATAGTTTATTCTGCGTTCTTCACCATGTTCACGTATTATCGATTGTTTCCATCTACTCTGTTTCCTCTCCTCATTATGTACTGCTGTTCTACCGTTTTGTTTCGTAGCATTACTATTTCCACACTGTTAACGCGATAACGCATTACTATAAGCTGAAAACCTTGAATTGAAACTTCTGAAAGTGAAACTTCTAATTTCGCGTCGATCTTGTTAGCAAGGTTTCGAATATAATTCATAAAATATTAATATTATTAATTTCTATTAACACTTTGACTGCCATGTCACCCACATATGGATGACAGGATTTTTTGGCATGTTTAAAAATAAAATTTTACGCTAATATATTCGTTGCACTCAAATAGTTCATGTCTGGAGACTACAAGAAGGTTGAAGGATAACTATCTGTCAGACATTTTAAGTTTTAAATTGTTGCTGCATTAAATAAATTACATTGACTTTGTGGAATTTTTGAGGAAGTTGGTTGGGCAGTTAAAGTGTTGAATCTAAATGGAAATTTAGGTCTACGTTGTCAATGTTTAGCCCTCGGATTAAATGTTGGCATGCCACGAATATAAATTTTCTTTCACCCCAAATCACATTCTGGAAGTCTTGAAATCGTCTAAATGATTATTTCTAAACAGTCGATTAAACTGTATTATTTCTGATGACTTTCTGAAGCATAATCGGAAATTATGTTGATATCGATAAAGCGATTAAAATAAATTCGTAATTAGCAGCCATACATTTTCAACCTTCGTGTAGTCGTGTAATCGTAACTGATTCATTCCATTTAAAACTGAGTGGTCTCTAATCACTCTGATACTAATGTGACCTTTATAAATAAACAGCGTTAACGAGCAGTGGGTGAAGCATTATTCAAGGCTTTTAAAGAGAAACTCCGTTTGCATTTACAATAGGTTAGCAGTACCTGCCATATAGAGACAGACTCGTAATGAAGATGTCGAACAAGTTCCATTATACAGGGTGGTCCACGCAATTGTTTCAAGTTAGAACTCCGTTATTATTGCATTTACGAAAAAATGCCACAGGAGAAAGATAAATGGTTCGAAGAGTACTACATCTGTAGGCCTTTAAATTTTTTTTAGATACAGCAGTGCATGTGCAATTAACAATTGCATCATTTCTTTAAATAGAAATGCATATTTTTTCTTTACACAGATGGATTCTTCTGTTCATTCTACGTAAAAAATGATTAGGGTACCATGGCAAAAAAATTTTTTAGATCTCGAGATATTTTTAAAACATGTGTTTTTTTAGATGAAAACCATACTGTTTTTAATTTTCTTGGTTTTTTAATTTAATTATCAAGTATCATCTATGACAATTATGTGTGAAAGACGATATTTGTCAAATTACCACCACGACCATGTTTACAGACATCAATTCAAACATAAAATTTTGGCAATTTTGGCACATTTTGGCACATTTGCTCGTTTAATTCAGCAATTTTATTTCTGATGTTGTTTCTCAGGTTATGAATCGTTACTGGTTCGTTGGCGTAAACTTGACTTCTCAAATAACCCCAAAGGAAAAAGTCCAATGGAGAGAAATCCCATGAACGGCCAATTCGCATCACCATTCCCTGAAATTAATCGACCATTGAATTTCGATCGCAATGAAATGATGTTTTCACGCGTTGCATGTGGCGTAGCTCCGCATTGTTGAAAATAAACATTGCTTGTGTAAATTCCATTTAATTTCAGCCAGAAATAATTAATAGTCATTTCATTATAACGTGTACTATGCGCTGTAACCGCATCTTCATTCTCGTTTTCGAAAAACAGTGGACCGATTACGCCTTTCGACCAAAATCCACACCAAACAGTAATTCTTATTTTAGATGAAGTGATTTTTCTTGAATGACTCTTCGGTTTTCATCTCTCATATGCGACAACTTTGCTTATCGACGTGTCCATCCAATGTGAAATGAGCTACATCGCTGAAGACGTTGTGGAAAAACAATGCATCGATTGAACGATGCATTTGATGTGATTATTTTTAGATTTGATTATTTCAAATTTCAAATTTGATTGTTTTAACCAATGCGAACCCGTATACCGATCATATTGTTACAATCCGAACGCATCGGAGGGCTATTTATTCCCTCATGTAGACAAGGGCGAAACGTCCTTGGAAGAGAGATGGAAAAATTTCGCCAGGGAAAAAGTCGCGGAAACCTTTTCCTGAAAAAGAATCCTTGGTCGTGCGAAGCAGGCTATCAGGTATATAAGTATACCGCAATATCTGTACTCGTCACGAACCAAGGACTTTTGCTGGTAAGACGATGTTGGCCTGCGCGAATATGGCTGCCAGATGTGTTGTCAGGCCCATCGTTCGCGACTGTGCACAGAGCCTAGTTGAAACGGGTAAAAAGTAATTTTTACCCTGATGTTCGAATTTTTACCTAGAACGGTGGCAATGACTGAGCCACTAGCAATACCGTATTACAATCTATGGCAATCAGTATCGCGCAACTATGTCTGAGAAGCGAGAATGTGGAAAAGTGTCGAATAGTCACTGGTAGGCGATGTGACATGACAGGAAAGACTTTCTCGAAGATTTCGGCATTCCGCACTGGTTGAGCCGCTGCAATACCATATTAAAATCTATAGCAACCAGTATCGTGCAACTACAGTGAATCACTTTAATATTCGGATACTATACAATTTTCACTTTGCCGCATTGTCATTTTGTTCATGATGAAGAAAAAAAAATTAATTCTAAATTACATTCCTACATAATGTCTAGTTAATAAAAGTATAAATTTTATTTATATAATTACTAGTGTTTATTAAATATTCTATTTTAAACAAAACAATGTCTGATTTTAACGTTACAATAATATTCGGACACTTTTAAGAACTGATAGTTTTTGTACTAATTTTTACAAACGAAAAGTAATTGAATATAGTGTAGGATATCCTTCTTGACGAATGACCTCTTTTAATAGTTGAGGCATACTGCAAATTATTTTTTTCAAATATTCTGTACTAATATTATTCCATTCCTCTTTCAGTCGTTCTTTTAACATTTCCTTAGATGTTATTGCAGTTGTTCTAATTCGTCAGTCTAGTTCATCCCATAAATTCTCTATAGGATTCAGATCTGGGGACTGAGGTAGCGGTTGTAATAATTTTGGACAATTATACAGCAAATATTCCTGTACGATACGTGCCTTATGCTTGGGGTCATTATCTTGATAATACTTAAATGTATTCTGAATCTCCATTTGTATTGCATTTTTACATAAATTATTTTTTTAAATGTTCAGGTATACATTTTTGTCCATTATGTTATCAATAAAAATTAATTCACCCGTTCCAAATGTTGAGACACATCCCCATACAAATACATTTCCACCTCCATGCTTTATAGTAGGCTTCGTATATTTAATTTTAAATTCTTCATATTTCTTTCGCCACACCATTCTTCGCCCATCCGATCTAAAACTATTGAATTTACTTTCATCACTAAAAATAACGTCATTCCACCACGTCTCTTCTTTTAAAACAAATTCTTTCGCAAAGTTTAATCTTTTCTTTCTATTAGTTTCATTCGCATACGGTTTTTTCCGAGCAACTCGTCCATTATAACCACATTTTTTTAATGCTCTGCGTATTGTTTGGGGGTGCACATTCTTTCCAGTCTCTTCTAATAATTCAGCAGCTAATTTTAGTGCACTTAATGTAGGATCTTTCTTTATTTTTCTTATAATTTTTCTTTTATCTCGCGTGTCCAAAATTTTTGTTGGCCTCTTTGCGGAATAGATTGTATTCGGTCTTCATACTTAAATCTTTTAGTAATATCTCATATTGTACTTTTACTAATTTTAAGCATTGCTGCAATTTTCCTTTACGATTTACCTTTTGCATTGTAAAAAATGACAAGTTGGCGTACGTTGTATGAAGTGTTTCTCTTACATCCGATTATTACCAGTGAACTTAGTAAATATCTAAACACAACTGATTTTCTGTGGCTTGAGACAGTTTACAAAGACTATAATGTTTGTAAAACATACATCGCAATCGCATTAAATATCACACTAGCTCACGTAAATTATGTCACGTTAAAACTAGACATTGTTTCATTTAAAATAGAATACTCAGTAAACGTTAGTAATTATATAACTAAAAATTATGCTTTTATTAACTAAACCCTATACGGTAATGTAATATAGAATTAATTTTTTTTTTTCATCATCGTGAACAAAATTACAATGCAGCAAAGTGAAAATTGTATAGTGTCCGAATATTAATGTGATTCGCTGTATGTCTGAGAAAGGAGAATGTAGAAAGGTATCGAATAGTCGCCGGTAAATGATGTGACATGAAAGGAAAGACTTTTGCGAGAGATTTCGGCATTCACAAGACCCAATGTAATCCTCCGAAAAGCACATGATAAAGTATTCAAGGTGACGATCGGCCAGGTAATCGCGTATTCATTTCACGCTGTTGATCAGGATAGAGCAACCGAGAAAGCAGCGAATCAGATCGATTCGAGCGGGGATATTCGTTGGTGGATCGAATCTCGAGGTATCGAGTAGGCGTACCATTCGAGGGTCGGCCAGTCGAGATCTTAGTTTTGCTGTTTAACGACGACCGGCCCTTCTGTAAATGAGACTCGATGACCCAGCGAAAATAGAGGAACGAGTCCGCCTCGGTGCCCGGCGTTCTTGCGTATATGTATAGGTGTAGGTATCGTATCGTAAGAAAACCCTGCTGTACGGGTTGCAACGAATGGAAGTGCAGCTACAGCACTCGTCGTTCGTGTTCTTTCGACGGGGTGTCGTCGATGACTTTCTTTCCGTTGCACAACTATCGGACGACCTCTCGTCGATTCGTTTCTGATCGGGACGCTCGCCGCGTGGGATGGTAATTGTTTAGAATCGAATTGAGTGATTGCGGTCGTCGAGAGCATAATATCGATACTATATTTAACGCGTCGAATACCGCGGAGATCACCGGTGACCGGCGCACAGTGGGCAAAGTACGCGGAATCGACGCTCAGAAATAATAACTTGTAAACAATTAGAGAAAACAAGGTTGGACAATAGTTGTCCATAGTTGAAAAGGATTTTGGTAACGGCGATATTGATGAGAGAAACGGAGGGGAGCGTTTCGTCCTGGGCCTGTCAGAGGACTCGCCGGTAAGGCTACCTAGCAGGCCCTGCCTTAGACGTTGGGATATCGGAAGGCGGTTAACCCTTTAAACTGTAACAACGAACCAGGTTCGTGATAAAGATTCCGAAGGCAATTTATTGAGCATTAATATCCATCACACTTTTATGTCAACCATAACACTATCAACAAATTATAATGCAAAACCTTAAAGCGCACACTATGAGTGGAATTAATATTTTTGTTCCTGCATATTACAACTCCTCAAGCAAATACGTTATTTGCGTAGATTGTCCTCTGGCTCCTTTCTAATAATTCTTCTGCGCCTGCGACATGAAATAGGGACATCGAATGAGAAAAACAGCCCTGTTTTGAGCTATTCGCGATATTTTCCTGGCGTTTTATTGTCTGCATTTCTAACAATCCTTACTTTTCCTCTGCTGTTCTGCAATTGGTACTTAGTAGATTATATTTAATGATGTTCACAGATGTATGTGCACAGTCGGCGTTTTTCCGAGGACGAGGATCCCGCTCAAACGCAACAACTCGCGAATCAATTAAATGTGACACGAGAAGCTGTCTCCATACGTTAGAAAGCCGTAGGAGAGATCCAGAAGATAGGAACAGGGGATTAAAAGGTAACGCAAAGCGATTTTGTTTTATGGTAATAAATATTATCACCATCGCATATTGCAAAACCGGCCAAGGAAATGATTGAGGCGTTTAGTTGGAAAATATCTTTACAAGCGACTTACTCACCAGACTTGGCTCCATCCGATTATTACTTATTTGCATCGATGGGACACGCACTTGCTGAGCAGCGTTTCGCATCATACGAAAATGTACAAAAATGGCTCGATGACTGATTTGCCTCAAAAGAGGAACAGTTTTTTGGTATGGCATCCACAAATTGTCAGAGGGCTGAAAACAAATGTCTATCTGCTGATGGACATACAATAAACATTTATTTCATATACAAAAATTCCTGTTTCATATTTAGATACCTAGTAATTGCAAGTGCAACAAAACAAAATGCACAATGTTTGTGTCCACGTATCAGCACAAATGCATCGCGGGACGCGACAGAACAGAGACAGAGAGGGAGAAAGAGAGAGAGGCAGTGATTTCCTTCCGGTTAATCGCATTTTCTTCAACACAAAATCAATAAATTCACGCACAGGGTATCGTGTAACTAATGATACAATCGGATAGGGGTTGATTCTATGTTAAAAAATAAATCGAGAATATAGAATAAAATTTGATCATTTCAACTTTCGTTTTCGGAAAAGTTGATATTAAAAATCTGCTAGAAGCAGGTATGCTCGAACGAGTCTCAACATAACGAATATTACTATAGACCGGCCTTGTTCATGTTTATGACTGATGTTGCAACGGTAACGCCTAAGGATGCGCGTGCCTCGCCATGTCCCCAACAATTTAGTTAACATACCCAAAAGAGATGCAACAAACCATTTAAATCGGCTTTCAAGAAGCCGATCATTTTACAAACACCTACGTGTACCTAGATACACTTGAACCAGTCTCAACACATCGAATATCACAAAGAGGACCAGTTTCTTCATCGTGGCATCTACAAATTCTCAGAGAGATGGACAAAATGTATAGCTACCGATGTGACAATACTTCGAATAAAATATTTTGCATCATTTATATATAGTAAACGTGTATTTTTTAGACAAAACTTGTGTTTTCATATTTACATACCTCTTACTTCGATGCTGAAATATTGATTAAAGAAGAATAACATTATCTAAAAAGAAAGGCATCTCATTTTGAAAAAAGTATGGTCCAATTATGCCTCCAGCCCAAAATCCGCACTAAACAGTGACACGTTGTGGGTGCATTTGTTGCTCGACAATCACATGTGGGTTCTCCGAACTCTAAACACGGCAATTTTGGCGATTAACAAAGCCATCAAGGTGAGAATGTGCTTTATCGCTTAGGATGTTTTTGCTCGAAAAATCAGCATCCACTTGTTGATGTTCAATAATCCATTCCACGAACTCTCTTCGCTGTTCGTGGTCATTAGGCTTCAGTTGTTGTGTTAATCGAATTTTGTAAGCATGGGGACACAGATCTTTTGCGAGTATACGCTGTAGAGAGCTTCCTGAAATTTGCAATTCTTGTCCACGACGCCGAATTGATGTTCCTGGGTTTTCATCAACACTCACGCACTGCTTCGATATTGACATTTGAACGGCTTGTTTTTGGACGACCGGTGTGTTTAGCGTCTCCAACTGATCCAGTCTCCCGGACTTTTCCAATTAATCTTTCCACAGTTGACGAGGTTAAAACACTATTTTGACCATATTTTGTATATTTTCGAACTGCGGCCGTCAAACTTTCATTATTTTTGAAATATTGTTCAATAATGAAAACACGTTGTTGTATCGAATAACGCTCCATTTTTACTAACCCTAAACTCTCAGCTGTCAAATTGACATTTTGAAAATTCAAATCTTGCGGTAATTTTCGGACACCCTTTAGAATTTCTGATGTTAACGCAGCTATCGTCTGAGTTTATGGTCTGGTTGGGATCGCCTGTCCTTGAGGGTTTTTCTCATCATATTTGTCAATTTCTTATTAAGCATTACTAGATCTTTTTATTCTCATATTTTATATTTACTATGTTAATATTATCATCAAACTGCGTCATTCACGCCATTCTCTTGTTTTGACACCTCATCATGATTTTCAACTCACAACCATACAAGGTTCGTACAACAGCGTAGTATTTAATAGCTTTGAATATGTCGAATTTTGTGTCTGATAACTACGATTTGAGGGCAGCATTGATTTTCTGTTACTATTTGAAGAAAACTGATGCATCGAATGTTTGTCGAAGCCCCGGCGAGACTATCAGCGCTATCAACATGTTTCAAACACTAAAATCTTGCCAAAACCTTCCCCTGAAGAAAAACGCCTCACATCGAGGCTAGAATTTCAGGAGACTCGAGGACGCTTCATTATATCGGCCCCATTTTTCCCATTTTCGTGATTTTGAACACCTCGTAATTTCAAAGTCGCGCCACGGCCGCAATTCGATTCCGATCGAGTTGAAATTTTGTAAGAAATTCAAAAGTCGCGATTTTTAAGAGACAAACGAAGAACGTGGAAGGCCACCGAAAAAGTTCGAAGACAGCAAATTGCAAGAATCGTTGGATGAGGATAACGTTAAAACGACACAACAACTCGCGGATCATTTAACACCAGAACTACCGAACCAGTCAAAATGACTGATTCGTAATTTTCTCTTCCACAATTCCAGTAATTGTAAAAGTATGTTCACTGGAAAGCTTCGAATGAATTTCTTCATTCAAGCAGACATTGTAATAAAACTGGGACCATATCTGAATAGATGTAGTCTTGCCATTATTACCTGACAATATACATCAGTCCGGTTATTGCTTGGTAGTTTTAGTGTTAAATGTGACACAAGAAGCCGTTTCCATACGTTTGAAAGCCATTGGAAATGTCATGAAGATAGGAAAATGGGATTAAATGGTAACACAAAGTGATTTTGCTTGATGATAATGCACCATGGCACATTGGTCAATGTAATTTTTACATCAAAGCCAATCAGGCGTTTTCGCAGTGAAGCTTTGCGTAACACAATGATCGCTACATACATAACAATATTTTGAATTATTTATAATGTTTTTACTATTTTAAATTCCACCATCTCATTTTTGTCATGAGTGTATTATAATCCGATATTCACTGATAAGTATTATATAATCATATGAAGTGAAAATTTAGAAATGGCAATATTAATTATTGGTCTCGATGAAAGATTTGTCTTTCAACAAGGCAATGACTCCCTAGCACGTTACCAAAAAAGCATATTCAAATATTAAATTAGTCGAGTGATTAGCTGAAAACCTAGACTCGAATCTAATAAAGAATCTATGAGGTGTACTGGATGTGAAAATTGTATTAGATAGGAGTAATCAGTAAATTGACATTTGCAAATGTACGCAATTAGAATTGCAAGGGCGTTAATAAAAATAACATTAAAAACTGAATAAATAGGGTGTATTTTAAAACGTTTGGAAGCAATTTGAAGCAAAAGGAGGCAATACTAAGTATCAATGTTATTATGTGTATTATTGTTCGTATATTTCATAATATGTCCATGTATCTTTGTCCTGCGATAAGTTGATAACGCTTTGGTTAAATATCGTTTTTTTTTTACAACAATGTAAATTTGAATTCTAATATTCATTGAATTGTAATTTGCTGTATAAAATCTTAACCATTACCGTTCGTAGACATTAAAATATGTTTTTCCTCAACTGTTCGTGAAATGGCGACGACATGTAAATAGATTTTACACACTGTGCATTAAATGCTGGCGACCTAGATATATAATAAAGCAACATATCTTATAATTTAAATCTAAAATAATTGCTATATTAATAAAAAGCCTTCATATCAATTTTCATAAAATGTTACTTACTATTTTAACCCTTAGCACTTCAATGGCACCTCTGAGGCTGTTGAGAAATTTAATGTTTCCAGTAATTATAATTGTACCTACGTTACTTTTAACTCTCAGCACTCGAACGGCGCTTCTAAGGCGCCACTAAAAATTATCATAATACTATTTAAACAATTTTTACATCGCTACGTTTGCAGTTAAGAAATCGATAAAAATTTTAATGTTCTAAATACAAGTAGTGGTAATTAATTTCATATGTACGAAAGAAATAATGTATGTACAATGCAGCTATTACAGGTAAGAATGATGTTTCGATTTTCGAATGGAATTGCTTTGAGTGCAAAGAGTTAAGTGTCAAACAGAAGGGAGGCGAATTAATGAACAATAGTGGTCCGATAGCTACAGCCAAAGCAGTTTTTCCATTAGTTTAATTATGTTCAATATTATATTACATTCAGTTTTGTAATAAATTATAATGTTCTAATAAGTGTATAAATAATGTAATTATTCAATGGTATGGAGACGATACTAAAAATTGCAATACTATTGTTCAAAACAACTTAAAAAATTGAAATGTCACAGGTACGAGTAACGGGAATCAATTTTCTATGCACGAGAGGAAATGAACCATGTACAATGAAATTATTTTTTAACTTTAACTTTAAATTACTCTAAATTATAAAATTATTTGGAGATCTCAGGGTTATAAGAAAATAAACCATGTACAATGAAATTATTCTTTAAACTTTGACTTTATCTTTAAATTACTTTAAATTATAAAATTGCTTGGAGTTCTAAGGTTTAAAAGAAAGTGAACCATGTACAATGAAATTATTATTTAAACTATTCTACGCTATTAAAACCTATGCTGTGGTATGAAATTTGTGTGGTTGTAAGTTGAAAATCTTTATGAGATGTTGAAACAAGAAAATGGCGACAATGATGCGGTTTGACGATACTTAACTACATTGACATTTATCGCTACGTATACCTAAATTCTGGTTTCATATTTACAGACATGGTACAAACAGCACAGGCGAAACTAAGTTTGCTGCTACTGATTTCAAGGAACATTCAACTTATGCGTTCATTCACCGAACAGTTCACATTATTCAGTCTAGTAATTTCTAGACGAGTGCATTCATACTTGGGTAAGAGGGTAAATGGTTCCTTGATTAAACTGAAAATTATCTGGTGAACCAAGTTTATCCCGAGGGTAATATTTGCGAAATTCATCGACGAGTCATAGCTCGAATTAACGCGGCAAACATAGCATAAATTATTGAAGGGTGCGGATGGGGCGATGATGATTAGAGCAGCGGTCGCGAGAGCCACGCCGCGCCGGTTCGGTTAAGAGCGAAACTCGAGGGTGTCGTGGCTCCGTGCTACCGTCTCCTTTATTATTCATACACTACCACAGAGAAAAAAGAACCAAGAAAAATAAAGCATGCAGGAGAGAGAGAGAGAGAGAGAGAGAGAGAGAGAGAGAGAGAGAGAGAGAAAGAGAGAGAGAGAAATAAAGAGTAAAACGCGTGTAATGCGCGCAATGTCTGCGCACGAGACATTTAATTTCGACGCGTGCACCCGCGACGAAAGGGAATCGTCGAAACGGTGGGTGCCACCCCCGTTGCGAAGGGTGGGTCGCCGACACGCGTGCGATAGCGTGAACATTGTCCCTGCAATAGTCCAGCTGGGAAATTATAGTTTTCATGCGTTATTTTATTTAACCGTTAAAATAATTGCAAGCGACAAGAACGTTTTCGTGCACGGAAATTGTACCGGCAGTATAATTCGAGTAATTTCACTGGTCATCACGGTGCCAATAGTCATTCGTATGTTCACCTTTTCATTTTTCACGATACGATTGCAAAGTTTCATAATTTCCTATCCCTCGTGCAGAGAAACTTTCTGAATTATTCATGGTCGTTGCAATCGCGCAGAAAAATTTGTTTTGATTTATGATTATTTATGATTTTCATTACAAAGTATGACTGAACAAAGTGATTTATTGAATCGATACCTGTGAAGGCAATTTTATAACTTTAATAATTGTAGAATAAAAAGTCTGAAACTGGTCATTTGACCCGTTGTGATAGGTTTATTAAATTATTTTAAACAGTTGAAAATAATATAAAAATATCCTTGGATACTATGAATGTATTTTCAGCTTTATGTTTCATTTAAATAATTTTTGCCACAAATACATAAGATCCACGGTCTAACAATTACTTTAATTTTCAGTCTGACAAATGAATCTAATTAGAAATTTGTAGAAACCTTAATAGTATATTTAATAGAATATTCAACGATTTTTCTCTAATAAGTTTAAAAGTATCAATTTAATAGATACACAAAAATATAGAATACAAATGCGACAGAATGTTAATTCAAAAATATATTATCCAGAACGTCCTGTTTCACTTTACTGCTAAAAAACAGTAACAAGACATAATATCCATATTTATTAGACTTTGTTTAAAATCTTCCTCACGAGTCTGACTCGTTACAACATGGCAAAGGGTTACTATATTTTTGTTGTCTATAGTGTTAAGTATCTCCTTTTGTCCTGACATTTGTAGATTATAAATTCACCAAATAAATACCCATAATGCCTCGACAAGAAATAATTAAGACAGAAGTTAGCAGATATCCCAGATTATCCCAGAGTATACAAAAATATGGTAGAATATATCAGACTACACTAGAATAAAGGAGAATATACCAACATATGACATAACATAACAGAATATACAAGATTATACTAGGATGCAGCAAGATATACCAGAATAGATTAGAATACACTAGAAATCACCATAATATTTCAGAATATACTAACACATACTAGAATAACCAGAAATATAGTAGAATAAAGCCGAATATAGTAACATATGACACAAGTTACTAGAATATACAACAATATGCTAGAATCTACCAGGAAATACAGAAATATATTAAACGCACCAGAATATACAAGAATTGACTAATAGGTACTAGAATGCATTACAATATTCTAGAGTATACAAAAATATACTAGAATATCCCAGAATACACTAGAATAAAGCAGAATATACCAACATATGACATAACACATCAGAATATACAAGATTATACTAGAATGCACCCGGATATACAATAATATTCTAAAATGCACCAGGATAAACAAGAATTGACTCGGATGTTCAAGAAGATTACCATCATAACTACTTGTCAAATGTACAATAACATTATTATGATTAATATATTACACAATTTAATTTACGTACGGTATACAGTTGAATTAAAAGTATAATTTATTTAATGGGGTTATTACTCCGCTTAAAAATGGCAGAGAAATTTTATTTTACAACAGAAAAATCAGGTAGTCGCTACGTTCTCGTTCCATTTTACTTGTATCTGTGATGGTGACATTTAATTCTAAAGAACGAATAAGTCTAATAGCGTCTTGGAAGGAAATCGATTATAAAACGTCCAAAAATTGTTTGCTATTTATATCGGGGTCCAGTTAACCAGAGATTCGATAATACTAGATATAAAAGGAAGGTGAATTTCTTTCCGTGCCAGATCTCTTACCTCGAAAATTCCTTGGTGCCCCGCCGCACTAAGATGGGTGTGACCGTAGTCCGCGATCGTATCGCGCGGGTTTGTTTAAATAATCGGGCGTTTCGGGACCGTAGAGCGTATCTTCGTGTCGGCATCTGGCGAACCAATATGTATGATAATTTTGACATGCCTACACCTCATAATGGATCCCGAGTATGTACGAATGCAACAGAAAAATTCAAGGGCACCCGTATCGAACTCCATGAAAGTCACTCGATTCAGTATGGTATTCGTTGTTTGTCGTTGCATTTCTAGTATTTCGTGAAATGTGTGGTTTTATGAAATTTTATACGAGTCGTGAAAATATGTATTTTATTTTTTTGCATTTATTTATATAAACGAAACATCTTAACAGTCTACTTAGTTGAGTTTCTGGCATCGCATGAATCATTTTAACCCTTTGCACTTCAGGCATTTTCAATTCCTAACTCGAGATATTTTTCCCTCCTAGAATAATTCTATTGTACGTGGTTCATTTCCTTTCGTGCCTATCAAATTTTTTACTATTAATCGTACGTGCAACACTTTTACTAGCTTCTTAAATATAAACATTGTAATGTAAAAATTGTTTGGAATAATTCTCTGCCAATTTTTAAAGTACCCTCGGAGGAGCCATTGGAGTGCTAAGGGTTAAATAAGTGATGGAAAGTTTGTATTTATCATGAACAAGATTTTCGTAGCTTTATTTGTTTTGCTAACCATACTCGTGTAATTTAAAAGTTTTGTTTAGAAGAAAATATTAAATTAAAGTATTACATCGTAAATCAACTGACCAGGCAGAATTAATGGTTATGGGTTTGAAAGGTTTTCGAGTAGGTAAGTATGTAGAAACTACATTTGGTATAATAATTAGAGAACTATGGAGGACTTAATAACTACTTAACTTTCAAAGAATATAAAAACTCAGTTGACATTGTTAAACTTATGTACAACAGTAATTTTCAGTTAGTCGAAAAATATTCATTTTGCTTAGTGTAACTTTTTAACCCTTAGCGCTCCAATGGCTCCTGTGGGGAGACACTAAGAATTGCCTCACTATTATTCAAAACATCTATTACATTACCATGTTTGCATTTAAAAAATCGATAAAAATTGAAGCGTTGTACGTACAAATAATAGTAATAAATTTTATATGCATGAAAGGAAGTGCACCACGTACAATGTAACTATTCTATGTAAAAAATATTTCTCGATTTTGTAATTAAAATTTCTTGAAGTGCAAAGGGTTAAAGTCAGTCTAAAATTACAGTCCCATGTAATTTTAGTTAATTATATATATTGATTATTTGAATATACTAATTATACCAAGACACAAAGCAATGTACGTAGATTACTCCTTAACGTGGATGCGATCAATTATAAAATAAAAGAAGCACTTGTTAGATAATATTAAATACAGTTAATTAATAGCAAATGTTGATAATTAATCAACTTTCCTGACTCAAAAACGTCAGTAGTATCATCTACAGTACCTACTGTAAATCTCCCTTAACTCGATCGGTAAAATGGAAGGCACAGAGGAATTGCAGGAACATGGACAAAATGTAAGCACAGACGAGGTATAGCAGTAGCCTAATCGCTTAATGTGATGTCGTTAGGAATAAGGTATGCTAACAGATCAAGCACCCAATGTATTTATCTGTGAAATGTTCGTAGGGCTTTAGAGCCCCATTGTCAATTTTGAATCTGGGCATATTAGTGAGAATCGAGTATCTTGTATACTCCATTTCTACTACGAATATTTAACCCTTTGCACTCGAAACTGTTTTAACTAAAGAACCAAAACATTTCTTCCGACCTAAGATAGTTTCATTCTACATTAATTATTTCACCTCATGTATGTGGATTTTTTTACCGTCGCTCGTCCTTGCAACCATTCAATTTTTATCTATCTCTTACACGGAAACATATTCAGATGCGAAAATCCGATTTTGATTAAACTTATGGGAGCTTATAGTTCTTTGAAAAATATTTGACACGTGTTTTTTTTATCGGCAACCGGATGGAAGGGGTGAAAACAGCCCTCAAAGTTGGGGTATTTTTGAGATATCTTGGAAACCAGAGGTCGAAAAAATGTGAATTTTTTTTTAAATTGTGTGTTTTTCAATGGGAAATGTAGTCGCGCAAGAAAATTTTAACAAAAGTTTTTTGTTTATACAATAAAGCTATAAGCTCCCGTGAGTTTGATCAAAGTCGGATTTTCGCATCTGAATATGTTCCTTTGTTAGATGTAAAGAAAGTGATGTTAAAATTGTTTAATACAATAGTGTGCCAATTTTTCGTGACACCTCAGAGTAGCCACCCGAGTGTTAAAGGTTAAAATGAGAGATAATGAATGTATAAGTATCGTAGAATTGTGGCATCTTGTGTGAACTGGTTTGAACTTTATGAAATTATTGCGTTATACTTTCTTGAATGATAAGAAAAATTCAAATAAAGATACCTGTGAAAATCAAATTAATTTTACTGTGTTTGGTATTTTTGTAATATATACTGCATATATATTATTTCCAACGTTCGAGTATATGCGCCATATATATTAGTAGCTTCCGAATCATATTAAGAATCTCTAGTAAAAATGGAGTATACAAAATGTTCACTTCTTGTTAATATGCAAGTTCTTGGACTGTTGGTAACATTAAACGCGACAACGAAAGGGTAACGAGACATACATTACAAGAACGAACGTGATACTATTTGCTCACTATGATTCTGAGTTACCGACTGTGCATAAAATGCTTTAATACGACAGCGAACTCTGCCAAAATGACAGGACCAACTGGTGAACTACATGAGATTGCAACATAAAATGTGTGTACCGGAGCACACACAAAATGTAGGAATAGGTCAGACACCTTATGGGATTTCACGTCGCACGATCAAGAATACCGATTTCGCAAAAATCAATTTTTTCGTGCCCTTTACCCACACATAATATCTGTTGAAGGTCGCCTCATGATTTTGGCGTAGCTTCAAACGGTACAAAGTACAACTATACAATTTTTACCTGCCGACGCTCAACGCCGAGCCTACGTCACCGTCGGTCGGGAAAACCCGCGCTCCCACTACCCCTAACGTTCCAGACAAAGGGCGAAAATCACGAACCACCATTGGCCGATATTAGGTCCCAGAAAGTACTACACAGGGTGTCTCAAAAGTAATTTGACAGCGGGAAATGAGGGGTTCCTGAGGTCATTTGAAGCAACTTTTTCCGTAGCGAAAATTCAATCTGCGGCTTTGTTAACGAGTTATGTTCGAAAAATGACTGGCCAATGAGAGCGAAGCGCGCGAACCAGTACGCGCTCGAACGAGAGTGTTCAACCGTCCGCCGGCCAGGCGTGCGAGCAGAAGTAAGAGCGCGAACTTTCCGAATTTTTTTTACTACGCGACGATAATAATTTTAAGAAAAACACTGTTGATTCTTATTTCAGAATGTCT
>CM052093.1:8138454-8172272 GCA_028453745.1 Agapostemon virescens | reverse complement strand
TCTAAAGAATAATCACTAATTTTTCAGATCCGAAATAATAAACAATTTAGCCGTGTCAGCCGTTTTAATTTTCTGGTATGCATGACATCTCACGCGTACCACATGAAATTTTTCTACGATACGTACTGTGAAGATAAACAATAAGTAACCCCGTCGAAATACGTAAACGATATTTAAATTTAAATAATTCTGTATCCGAATAGAATTCAACGAACGATTCGCAAAACTAATTTAATAATAGATAATCGCGTTAATCACAAGGGTTGGAAATTGTCCGCGCTCGACGTTCTCTAATTTGATTCTCGAGACGCTACAGTAAATATCGCATGGAGCGATGAGAATTTCAATAACACCACTGTCGGGCGAGCCGGCCACGCCGGGACAACGATTCAATCCCTTCCCTTTAATCGTGCGGGCCCGAAAAGAGAGGGGACTGCCACGTGGTTCTCCGTCGATCGATAACGGGGTCGTAAAAAAGCTCCACAACTCGTCGTGGCGAGAAGACCCGTTTACGTCAGAGGCCCTACGTCAGAAGGTAGGTATGCCATTGTTCTTTCGCGTAAATTCACGGTTTTGCTCAGGCATAAGACTTTTCGATCGGCCGAAACGACCCTTCTACGCGAGAAGCGGGGTGAGAGAAGGTACGTACGGCGTTTTCTTCAGGCGTAAGACTGGCGAACGATATTGGTTATTGGTAATAACTTCGCGTCTTTTACTTATTGTTTATCTTCACAGTACGTGTCGTAGAAAAATTTCATGTGGTACGCGTGAGATGTCATGCATACCAGAAAATTAAAACAGCTGACACGGCTAAATTCTTTATTATTTCGGATCTGAAAAATTAGTGATTATTCTTTAGACATTCTGAAATAAGAATCAACAGTGTTTTTCTTAAAATTATTATCGTCGCGTAGTAAAAAAAATTCGGAAAGTTCGCGCGCCTGGCTGACGGACAGTCGAACGCTCTCGTTCGAGCGCGTGCTAGTTCGCGCGCTTCGCTCTCATTGGCCAGTCATTTTTCGACCATAACTCGTTAACAAAGCCGCAGATTGAATTTTCGCTAAGGAAAAAGTTGCTTCAAATGACCTCAGGAACTCCTCATTTCCCGCTGTCAAATTATTTTTGGGACACCCTGTATAAGCAGCTACTGTATCCTTATACATCAGGTCTGATTGGTCGACTCACGTTGACGCTTGTACATACTCGAATACGCAGAATAAACTTCCATCCAATAATACAAGCTGGTCGGGTCTCACATTTCAACTACCAAGCTCCTTCCCATTAACGTGCTCTTACAAAGCATCCTACTTGAGCGACTGACTCCCCGAACCGCAGGACGGACGCCTCAACAGTACGAGAATATATTAGAATGAAGCAGAATATACCAACATATGACATAACATACCAGAATATACTAGCATGTAAATATGCCATACATAATGGCATACATGAGGCTTTCAAATATAAAAATTTCGTTAATACCTCACACAAAGCTTGTTTTATTCCATTTCAATATCGCACCACCCTTATTGGAAAATCCTTTATAACTTACAAAGTACAGTATCTCGCAGGTTATATTGTGCTAATAATTCCAATACCGAACTATTGTACTACTTGTAAATGAAAGGACTTGTAAAGTAATATTTTGTGCTTCTATGAAATCTATACCTCCCAATAACATTTTGTAATGCTTTGTCATATTCCCTCGGAACAAAATATGTTATTCAATCTGGTTTATGTGATTTTTGTAGTAGTGTGAGTAAGGTTATTTCAAGTTATTTTTATGTCACATTGTCTCACCTTGTGAAATCACTTGATTCTTCAATACGATTTCGAAATTCTTTTATGAAATCTTCATCGTTTTATTTGATGCTCTCATTGTACCAGTTGACGACAATAAAATGTCACGTAAACACGGCTCCTGTGATGCACGCGCGTAAGAAACGTGACGGAATGAAGAGGGCATAGTATTCTTTTGTTCGCAACAGCGCCATTGTAGATTCTTAGTCCTACAACGACCGATACAGTAGGATGCGACACAGAAATGATAAAGGGACTGTAACCCTTTCTGGCGTAAGATAGGAATACGCAGTCTACTCTATGCTTCATTTATGGTACTAAAACACTTTCTCCACAATCGGTAATTCAGTTTTCTCATATTTCAGCACCAAAAACTGTATTGCATGCAACGTCTAGTCAAATATTATGCCTGCAATTTAGATAAAATCACAGACTGTTGATAATCATTTAGATCAACTTCTGCAATATTTTGAGAATGATCAATGTAAATCGAACAATTGTATAGTTGTCTCGAATGAAAATAATATAAAAGGCCACGGTAAAATAATTACAACAAATATGATAGTTGTAATGTTACAAAAGTTTCTTTCCCACTATATATGTATTTAAGTAACTCTCAGTGGGTTACATACCATGTATAGAAACATTCCATTGGTTCATTTTGTAGTAATTTTACTGCTTCACGCAAATTTGTATCCGCAAACATTGTAATCATACAGGAAAGACTAAAAATATATGTGTCCTTAAAGATTGATCTAACGATTGTTTTTATTATTAATAAAATAGTAAATATCCATGTTTCACAATATCCTTCGGTCGATAAAGTCGGATATGACACTGGATATTATGGATAGGCTTAAAAAATCCTAGTAGATATTTTCACAAACAAGCTAAATGCCTGGACTAATCACCGAATGCATTTTTCTTTGATTCACGTTCAAGGAACTCTAGATCCCATTACCACTTGCGTGTCACTTCCTACCCTATCGATAGGAACTCGATAGTAACTCGACAGGAATCGATAAGGAATCGATAGTTATCGAGGAACTGAAACTTTTCAACGGCGCTGTTGCTAGTAGTGTTTTATATTTCGTGACGGAGCGCCAAAAATAATGGAGCAAATAAAAGAGTGTTGTTCTGATTCTTTTACGAGAGCCAACTTGTATTCAGGTAAATGATAAATATATATGTATACATTATTTTATATTGCATGCATTCAGTGAACGTTTACGTTCATAAAAGCTAGTTGTTTTGTACTCTGTTTGCTTATATGTTTCTGTCTAATCGCTTTGCAATTCAATTTCTCGCATATAATAAAACGGAACGAAAGTAAAGCGCAGTATCAAAATTGTACCGATGCATTTTGTGATTTAACAACCCGTAATGTAGCAGGTGGTTGTTAGAAACTCGAGCTTGATAAACGTTGTTCGATTTTTATAGTTCTACAAGTAGAATTTATAACCTGTGTTGATGTATGTTTTTATGTTTAATTGTTCATGTATTCTTTTAAAATGTCCACGTGCATACACAGCGAGTATCAAAAGCCATAAATTTACACAAATACAGAGAAATTTATCTTAACAATATTATTCTCTGCCCTCATTTATTTGCCTTAATTTGTTTGCCTTATTTTCCTTTATTTATTTACCTTTATTTGTTTGCCTTATTTTCATTTATTTAGTGGACTTATTTGCCTTTATTTATTTACCTTTATTTGTTCACGATATTTTCCTTTATTTATTTGCCTCATTTGCCTTTATTTGTTTGCCTTATTTGTCTATATGTATTTGCCTTTATTTATTTACCTTTATTTGTTTACCATATTGTCCTTTATTTATTTGCCTCATTTGCCTTTATTTGTTTGCTTTTTTGTCTATATGTATTTGCCTTTATTTATTTACCTAATTTACTTTTATTTATTTGCTGCATTTTCTTCTATTTACTTGCCTTATTCGCCTGTATTTATTTGCCTTTGTTTATTCGCCCTATTTGCCTTCATTTAAATATATCCCTATTAATGTTATTTTATTGATAAATATAGTATATAGTTTTATTTATTTACATTTTATTCCAACGCATTTACTTAACACATTAACTGTCCAACTAACCACCTCAAAAATTCCACAAAATCAAAGTAATTTATTTAATGAAGCAACAATTGAAAACTTAAAATGTATTACATACAGTTAACCTTGAACCATTGCAAGCATGCAAGCTTGTATTTTCCAGACCTCAACTAAATTTATTACAACGAATATATTAGCGTCCAAATTTATTTCCATCCAAATTACACGGAAATTTATTTTTAAACATGGACAAATAATGTTGTTGCCCATATATAGGTAACATGTCTGTCGAAGTATTAACATAATTTTATATACGCCATGTTTGGACTCATTTTCGTCAGAAAAATATTGAAAATTTATGGAACGTGCTTTCTTGCCACAGTAATATATTATTAAGAAGATTTGATTTTCATTAGTAAGCAATGTTTAGGATCATGCATTGCTTACATGTTAGCTGTTTGTCCGAGTTACTAAAATCCTTAAGGCCATGAGCGGAAGATAGTGCGGAAGGCAATGTTGTAACTCATTTGCTATTAACAATAGAACTACCGAAGAATTAATTCAGCGATATAGACTGCACCTATTCAAACTTCGCACAATTGTTATAAGATGCGCTTCATTGAAGAAGCACATTTAAAAATTTCTGACGCAAATAATTTTACAACTTCAGTAATTGAGAAAGAAAACAGTAATAAATGTTTAACTAAATCTATCCCACTACTGTATTGTAATTCGATAGTACAAACAACGAAATAATATCATTTGATACAGAATTAATGAACGTTGAAGAAGTAAAATTATAGCGTCCATTAAATAATAGAAAGCAATGTTACATCTAGAAGAATAAGGATGATGAATTTCTAGAGGGAATTGTTATTTTATGTTAAGAGATGTTTAATATTTCAAAGAAGTATTGCGTGCAGTAAGTTGCGGGCAAAGTTAATTCTATTAATAAGTCTGATTAATTGCGAAAGAAAATATTAAGTACTATTTTTACGGGTTTGGTAGTTCTAATGTTAAACTAGAGAGTTATTGCGTTGACCAGCGTTAATTGGCACAGAACAAGGTTTGAAACAATGCGCAGTATTTTTCATTGTTAAGAAACATTAAACTAAATCTACTCCCGCTCCTTTATCGTAATTCGATAGTGCAAACAACGAAATGATATCAGCTGATATAGAATTCATGAAAGTTGAAGAAATAAAATTATAGCGTCCCGTAAATAATACAAGGCATTCTTACATGTAGAAGAATAAGGATGATGAAATTCTACAGGGAATTGTTAGTTCATGTTAAGAGATATTTAATATTTTTAAGAAATTTTGCGTGTAGTAAGCTGCCTGCAATGTTAGTTCCATTAATAAGTCTGATTAAATGCGAATGAAAAAATTAGGGACTAATCATTTTGAGTGATTTAATAATTAATAATAATATTAATAATGAATAATCAGTACCAATTTCTTTGATTATTGAAAATATCATAAGAAATATATTATCTGCCGTTTTGAAACGTTTTTCTGCGAATAACGAAAATTATATCAATTTGGGAAACTGACGTACAAAACAATTTCTAATAATGAATACTGCCTCTGGAACTGGATAAGTTTAATCGGGCTTGATGAGTTCGGCGGTGTTTGTACGTGTTGTAAAATATTATTATATTGTGGTTAATCGTAAAATAGATTGACGTTTCGTAAAAGACAAGATTATTCATGACTTCATTCCTAATTTTTTTTAATTTCACAATTAATATTAATCGACATTTTGCAAGGCTATTTTATAATTGAAACATGTATCGTTTAACACTAGATCTACGGCGTACCAAGTGATTATTTTACATCACTTTATAAAAATAATGAGAACGTGTCTATCAATGTTTATAACTGTTTGTTAATAATATCAACCCACGGAAATAAATTTACTGAATAATGGAAGTCGGAAAACAAATTAAAAATATAAGAATGCACCAATTTAACGCGTTCCGCCAACCTAGAATTAAATGAAATATATACGATAAATAATTGAATTCGTTGCTCCAAGTCAGTTACAAGGTATTTCAAACGAGACATAGTTAACAGTGTTAGAAAATTGTATCGAATATGGATAACAATTATTGAAATGGAGAAATGTGTATAAAACATATAAAATAAACATGCACGTAAAACTATTTAGGCTAAAAAATCATTGAAAATTATAATTCTATAATTTCAAAACGTGATATGCAGCGTGTTTTCTTTATCTGGAAAACTGAAATGTCTCGTGACGCATTGAAGTTGCAAAAAAATTAATTTACAGAAGTTGTTCGATATTAAAGAGGCAGTCATGTGCTTTAATTCTTTTAGGGCTCGAATGATGGTAAGGGAAGCGATTTCAAATTCAAATTAATTTTTTTTAATTTTACTGTATATATTTTATATATTTTTTCCCAGACGAATTCAACGACATTTCACATTAGGTTATTTATTGTTACAAAGTATTGGACCATTACTCCAGAATTACACTACAACAACTATTATTTTACTTTTCTCATGTCTTTACAAGATAACGAGACTTTTCAGTATTTGAGATGAAAGAAATACATTGTATACATAGGGTGTCACGTAACCTTCTTGTCATATCGTTTGAAGAGTTGCCTCATTTGTCTCAAGTTTCATTTATTTTAGTTGAGAAAGTGCAATATCAGAGGCTGTAATAATTTGATGGACTTGGTGCTTTCGAAGTTGTTTCATGCAGGAAGACGCCCTTAACAGTTCAGGAAATAGCCGAATTAGTTTGTCTGCGTGATGATGGATATTTATCCTGTGCAGAAGTCGCTCAAGAATTTCTAATGTTTTGTAACAGTAAATAGTCTAATGTGATATACCGTTGAATTCGTCTCGGGACATGCAATCGTGGAATAATAAAAAAGAATACATAGTACCATTTAGAAAAATTAATTTATTTAATATATTATTTAATATATCTTTATATAATATAATATAAAAGAATGCTTCTAATCGTTTCTCACCAACCCCTCATTTAATAATAATAAACAAAATTATAACAAACCTACTTTCCAAAGTTAAAATATAAATAATTGAATTCTAAAAAAAATAAAATAATTATTAAAATAAAATTTAATGTTATACATGATAAAATACCTTTTTCAGTCCGTCTGACAGGATAAAAACTGTCTGCGTACGGTGTTTGTAAAATGATCGTCTTCTTGGGAGCCGATTTAAATGGTTTATTGCATCCTTTTCGGGTATGCTAACTAATTTGTTAGGGACACGGCGAGGCACGCGCATCCTTAGGCGTTACCGTCGCAACATCAGTCATAAACATGAACAAGGACGGTTTATAGTAATATTCGTTGTGTCGAGACTCGTTCTAGCATACCTGTATCCAGCAGATTTTTAATATCAATTTTCTCGAAAACGAAAGTCTGAAATGATCAAATTTTATTCTATATTCTCGACTCATTTTTTGACGTAGAATCAGCCCCTATCCGGTTGTACCATCAGTTACACGATACCCTGCGCGTGTATTTATTGATTTTCTATTGATGAAAATAGTTACAGATAGATAACATCGTGACAACGAAATGAAAAATATTATTTGAAATATTCTAAAATTCAATCACGTGCATTCACGTTTCCGATTCGGGATTTGAGGGCATATTGCCAACACAGTCATAGCGTCGCGGACACAACTCGTCAGTCGTTTGTATTTAATCAGATTTTATCGTTCTCGTGGATCTATATCCAACATTTGTCGTTCTTGAACGTATGATTCATAAGAAATCAAATGGTGTTTAACGATATCGGTATATCAAATCGTGAGACACGAAACCTCATATGGTGAATAGTCTATCGGTGTACCTGATCTTATAATAATACAGGAATAGATGGCGCGATTAGTCTTTTCTACCAGGTATGCAAATATGCTACTGGAATGTTTGTATAGAAAATACACATTTATTGTATAAATATGATCAAAAATATTTTATTCGAAGTGTTGCCCATCGGTAGCTACACATTTTTCCAATCTCTCTGACAATTTGTGCATACTCCACCAAAAAAACTGTTACACTTTTGTGCAAACCAGTTGTCGGGACATTTTCGTACATTTATGTAAGAAATGAAGCGCTGCTCAGCAAGTGTGTGTCCCATCGATGCAAATGAGTAATAATCGGATGGAACCAAGTCTGGTTAGGTTAAGTCGCATGAGAAGGTATTTTCCAACCAAACGCCTCAATCGTTTCCTGGACTGGTTTTACTATGTGCGATGGTGCATTATCATGAAGCAAAATTACTTTGCGTTGGCTTTTAATCCCATTTTCCTATCTTCTTGATCTTTCCCACGGCTTTCAAACGTATGAACACGGCTTCTCGTGTCACATTTAATAGTTCCGCGAGTTGTTGCGTTTGAGCGTCATCCTCATCCAACGATGCTTGCAATTTGGTATCTTCGAACTTTTTCGGTAGTCTTCCTCGCTCTTCGTTTCACACGTTAAAATTGCCACTATTGAATGTTTCAAACTACTCAAACCACTGTGATTTACCAAGAGCATGCATACCGTATGCTTCGACAAACATTCAATGCGATTCTGTAGCAGTTTTCTTCAAATGGTAACAGAAAATCAATGCTGCCCGCAAATCATAGTTTCCAGACAGAAAATTCGACATGTTCAACGCTATTAGAAACTATACTGTTATATGGAACTTGTATGGTTGAGTTCAAAATCTTTGTCATATGTCGAAACAAGAAAATCACGTGAATGACGCTGTTTGACGGTAACTTCGGTGACAGCTAGCACCACGTATGGACAACGTCCAGTTTCATATGTACAGACCTGGAAAAGTAAAAATTGTTTTCAACAGTAGTTCAACAATCTTTAGTGTCGCTTTAGAGAAGCCATGGGAGTGTTATGGGTTAAAAGAAATTAATGTTATTATGTATAATATTTTCTGCCACCATAAAGCATTTTATGATTATTTTTGTCGTGATAGTGATTATATGATTTTGCGATTACGGTCGACTGTTTTCTAGTGAACAAATGTAAGAAGTATTACAATTTGTTCGTTCAACTTACTATACATGTATTTGACGCTATAGGATAGTGGAGATCGATGTTTATAAAATATACAAAATTTATTTTCTTTAAGTGTTTGAAATTGATGAGGTTTACGAAGATTTTTGTAATCGAGTTATAGATGTGGTTGCACTTTAGATTACGAATGTGAGTGTATCGATTGTATTGGCTACAGAAAGAATACCTAACCTGGAACGGTTATAGAAAACATCTATAATACCTTAGTAATAATAATCGGAAAGAAGAAAAAAATTAATTGAAGAGTTGTAGACATATTCGTTTATATGAGAAATATACAGAAAAAGTAGAAAAGGTAGGCCATGGTCAGACGCGTTAACGGTACCTTTAATAGCTCACTTGCTTAACGAAGTTTAACTTTATATTACAATACTTTACATTACAATATTTGTATTTCAGAAGTTAGTAAATATTGAAGCGTTGCGCGTACGATTAATAGTAACTAATTTGATATGCACGAAAGGAAATGAACCGCGTACAAAGGAATTCTTCTAGGACAAGAAAGTGTCTTGAAGTTAGGAATTCAAATTGCTTGGAGTGCAAAAGGTTAAAAACTATGCTGTTGTATGAAACTTGTATGCTTGTCAGTTGGAAATCTTTATCAGATGTCGAAACAAGAAAATGGCGTCAACGACGCGGTTTGACGATAACTAAATTGACAGCTAGCGCCATGTACGAGCAAATTCCGGTTTTATATTTACAGACCTGGTATGCATCGTTTGTAGCCTCAAGATAATTGAATGTTCAAAATTGTTGAATTCATTGGTCAGATAAGAGATACTACAAGTAAAATCTGTTACAAATTCAGGATTGATTATTTTAAGCTAGAATGTAATCTAATGTTAACGAATATTGATTGCTTCCGCGATTCATGTTAGTCCACAATCATTCTAATTTATTACCTCCATAATATTCCTTTAATGGCATATTATAGCAGTGTCCAACGCTACATTATTAATTGTATAGCTTATGTTTATCGCCACCCTCTTATAGCAATGTAGGAGAGGTTGGATTGATAAATGAGAATAAGAGAGACAGAGAGAGAATTATTATATTAAATTACGGTTTGACCGGAATTAATATCTGTGTAACTACTTGCTTCAACTTGTTCATTATAGAAAACGCAAAACCCTAAAGGAGGCGCTACCGCGTAACAATTACTAATCGTATATCCCGACATAAATCATCATAATCCGACCTGATTACTCGGTTCTGTAATCATCATTCTAAATCGAACGTAAAATTCAACTACCATCGGGAAACTCGTCTATCGAATTTATTGAAATTATATATCACATTCTATGCATTCTACCGTCGATTGTGTTAACGTTCCCTTCTCTAACGCCTACCCAATGATTCTACTTTATTGACACAACTACACGAGAATACGAAATATTATACTGGATTTCGAGCTCGAATTATACGTTGAGTAGACTACCACTGTTAGATTAATTTTTAATAGTTCTTAATCTCTTGTTATACCGTTTTCTTTGTAAGTAAAATTATTACAACATCTTCATCGCTAAAAATATTACAGAAGAGAAAAGACAATTTATATTTTCTCTACTAATACATCTACTTCAATGCTTAATATTGACTACAAATGAACATTTGATTTCATCTAAAAAGAAAGGTATAATATTTATGCTCGTTAGACTTTATTTTAAATCTTGAACACAAGTCCGACTCGTCGTAATATGGCAAGAGGTTAACAGAATTGTATTGATCATTAAAACGTCAAACATTGTAAGCTTATTAACTGAAACTTTAAGAATATACACGATTAAAACAATAGGAATAATCTTCTTCGTACTTACAGCCGTAATTGTAAAAATGTTTGGAATAAGATTATTGCTGCTGTTACGAGCGTTGTTGTAAAAACAATATATTTCGCATTCGGAAAATACACTTAATGTTTTGAATAATTTAAAAGTTCGGAACATGTTTGTGTTTTAATTGTATCGAAGATTCTACAGTTCTAAATGTTCCGAATGTATGCTCTGTACTAGTCTATTCTACGGGTTAATGTGTACTAGCTTTAAAGTTCTAACTGATCTGAATGTTCGATGTGCACTAGTCCAAGGTTCCGAGTGACCTATCCTTACCAAAGCTCGGAAAAGGATTATTCCTTTGGTAGGGATAAAAGAGGAATCATCAGTTTAGGGCGTAATCCTAAAATTGTGCAACGCTTACTGACTTCGTGATTTCATTTTCCCACGGAAGCCCCGTAAGACGTTGCACAGAGATCCCTTGTTCAAGAATCTTTTTCCCGAAACTGATGTCGTCTTTTCGCTGCGGATTGGTCTGCAATACGTCAATTGTCATTGACTGTGGTCAGCTCAGTTCATTTTTTAATTTACAGTTGATTTTGTAATTAGCTTAGTTTATAGTTAGTACAGCTTATGATTTACTGTCTAGTTTGGTTCATAGTTCATATAGATTGTAGTTAGTTAAGTTCATTGCTAAGTTTAGAGCTTAGTTTGTAGTTAGTATTGTTTATAGTTTAATTTGTAGTTAGTATATCTTATGGTTTAGTCTCTAGTTTAGTTCATAGTTCGTGTAGATTGTAGTTAGCTCCGTTCACTGCTTAGTTTATAATTTAGTTTGTGGTTAGTATTGTTTGTAGTTCAATTTGTAGTTAGCATATCTTCTGGTTTAGTCTCTAGTTTGGTTCATAGTTCATGGAGATTGTAGTTAGTTATGTTCACTGCTTATTTTATAGCTTAGTTTGTGATTAGTATTGTTTGTATTTATTGTGTCACATATACAGGGTGAGTCACCAAACGTTCGCCCCTCAAATATTTTTGTTGTTTCTAAAGATACATAACATATGGTAAGGAAAAAGTTGAATGGTACAATGGGACTGACATGATGCTATACAAAAATTTGACTTTTATGTCATTTTTTTAGAGATATCAAGGTCACCTTTACTTTTTTTAAATGGAACTACCATTTTTTAAACACCTACAATGATAGTCCCATTCATTAGGAATTCAGTGACTATATTATTCCAAGGTCATTCATGGTCAAGGACAGAAAAAACGAATAAAACTAAAATATGGAAGCAGAATACCTGTATTTTTCAAATATTCGAAATGATGGCCGTCTACGTCGATAAATTGATGTAATCGAGCTCTGAAGGAACCTCGAACTCGGATAAGTTCATCCGAGGTGGTATTTGTTTGTTTGAATGATTTTGAAGCCATCCCCATTGACAAAAGTTAATTTTATTTTGAAAATCATTCCCGTGCAATTCTTGGTGGAGCAATATGTGAAACGGATGAAATTTATGTAGGGCCAGAATTCGTATTACGCTACTTTGACTTATGCCTTCTAACCGGGAAATTTTTCTCGTACTCACGTGAGGATTGACTGCTATAGCTGTTAAAATATTAATTTCATTGTCTTCATTGGTCGCGGGATTCTCCCGTTTGTACTGTCTTGCATGTACACTTCCAGTACTTCGAAAGAACCTGTACGTATTAATGAAAGTCAGTCTAGAAGGAATGTTTCGCTCGGGGTACCTTTCTTCATAAAGTAATCGAGCCTGCACTGCATTTTGTCTACATTCACAGTAAATCGTGATCATATCACACTTTCCAGTCATTGAATAAGACAGCGGAATCGCGTTTGGAAACATACTGATAGTAAATAAGAATGCTGAATAACAGTAACATTGAAGGACCTTAGTATGTTTACTTTAACTACGTCCATAGTATGTTTACTATTTACTACAAGCCTCAACCATGATAAACGTATTCTGCTTTCATATTCTAAATCTTATACGTTTTTTCTGTCCTTGACCTTGAATGGCCTTGGAATAATATAGTTACTGAATTCCTAATGAATGGGACTATTATTGTAGGTGTTTAAAAAAGGGTGGTTCCATTTAAAAAAGCCATGGTGACCTTGATATTTTTAAAAGAATGACATGAAAACAACATTTTTTTACAGCATCGTGTCAGCCCCATTGTACTATTCAACTTTGTCCTTACCATATTTTACGTATCTTTAGAAACAGCAAAGATATTTGAGGTGCAAACGTTTGGTGACTCACCCTGTATAAACTGTCAAGCTAGGGAGATCCCTTAGGGAGGTACTCTAAAGGATATTTAAAAGAAAAGGCTATAATACTATAAAAGACGATAAGTTTCGTAAACGACTTATATTGTTTCGTAATACTCCTAATCATTTGGCTTGCTGGAATTCTTCAGATTTCAAAGGTTCAAAAAAGTAAAAAGAAAAGAATGATTTAAAATGAGTCCTGAGTCGGATGTTGGCGAGACATGAACTGGATGTGTACATTAAATTTTGAAATTTAAAAAAACCTAGATTTGAGACGAACTTGTTTAGCGTCCTCTGTGACGGTACTGATCATTTATACATGCCTATAACGAAAATGATAATTGAAACATGCCAACCGAGAACAGCAATGAGTATTTCATTTTTTCTAAAAAGTTTCGAATTTTTTTCTGCAAACGTTACTTTGTGAATTTTTACGCAGAATAAAAATGTAGTAACAAGGTAGTATTGCAAATCTGTAAATGTAAAAAATTAGGAAATTTTGCACACAAGTAGAGTATGTTAAGTTTAATGCAACCTCATTTTTCGTGTTACTTCTCACATTAAAGGGGTGAGATCAACCCTTGAGAAAATGTCGATATTTTCGTGAAATATCTCAACCATAATAAATGATATTGGAAAAAAAAACATGGAAACGAAAATTGCATGAGAAATGGGTTTCACATGGATTTTTAACCATTTTTTTACAATTTTTCAGACACATAGTACCATGCAATTTTCGTTGCACATTGCTACTATACGTGTTATAACTTTGCTAATAGTAACAGTACTGACCACAAAGAATGCATCATATTAAATAATCATATCAACATTTATATTCGCCTCTATTGATGCAATGTTTTTGTAGAAAAACCGTTCGGATACATTTATAGCTGCCAAGAAATATTTCATAATTACTGCTAACAATAATGTATCGTCTTCAAATTTTACATGTTTAATCAGGATATTTACGACTTACTACTGGCATAACATCATTATGGAATTCGTAATGCAAATACATTTTTTAAAGCCTCGGATACTTAATTTGGAGTATTTTGAGTTTCTTTTTAGATGTCGCAAGAATTTGTATACCGGGTAATGTGTACATAATTATGTTCTTAAGTAGCTATTAGTTCGAATTGCGAAGGAAAGAGTAAAGGTCACAAAGTTTAACTGTTTTCCGGGTTCCTGCAATGAAAAGTTAAAAGATACCTTCTGTAGATGAAAGTACGTTATGTACAAAGTTTCATTAAAATAGAAGGATGCATAAAAGTGTTGCAGAAATTATAAATTGCGGAAATCTTTAAGCTTAGGGTTTTTGATTCACTTAAGCCGCAATTTCTCACAATTTTAACACGTTTAAACGTTTATAGCTCACAGTAACCTAAATTGGTTTCGATAAAACTTTAGTTAAAAAGTTAAAACTTGTGATCTTCATATTCTCCATCGTAAGACCGATTAATAGCAACTTAAATCAATTATTTACAAGTTACTTAGTAAACTGATACCTGTAACATCTAGAAAAGAACTCGAGCCGTTTGGTGAAAATTTTAAATAGTTATTCTGTTTCTGTTTGAAATTATACAAATCTTCGTTATGATCAATGAAGAATTTTTGTTACCAATATTGTTATTTGTTACCTCAGAGACATTATATAATTTAGACGTATACGTTATCTTATGAAACACTAAAATCATTTGGTAAAATGTCGATATATCAATACTTTACCGACGAGAAGAATATTAATAGGACTTTCAATAATTGTACATAACAGAATGGAGCTTAAAAACTTACTTTTAGATTGGAGTTTTTAACGAAATTATTAGATAACGTTACTGAAGATGCCTTGAAGATTCACAATAAAAATACCTGTCAGCGTTGTTAGATCGGTTAAAATGTTTTCAATCATGGACCGTGGATTTGAAACAAAGTGTTAACTTGTGACTTGAAAGTTACACGGCCCCATAGAGAGTTAACACATTGTGTACGGGTCACGAGATATCTCGTTTTCATGTTTCTTCGACTGAATCGATGACTTAAGCAACTAGAGACAAAATGTGTTTGTTACGTTACCGGGGTAGTGAAGCCTTGCGCATTCATGTGACAAATGATAAGCAAAATAACCGAATGTTGACATTCCAAGCATGTAAAAACAATCAGTCAGTATAGCCAGTGCATCGGTAGATCTGTGCCGATCGTCTTCCGTACCATATAAACTGTTTTATTGTTGTACATTTTGTTATTTTAAAGTTTGTGTTTTAATTTGTAAGGAAACAGCTTTTTAGAAATCATTTACACTTTTAATCTGTTACTGATAATTTTTTTTGCCAGATATCACTAAAGCATTATTCAAGTTTGTGAAATAAATAATTGTTAAAATGTAAAAAATCTTATATTGACCGTTTATTTTGAAAGTGGTGTAAGGCCTTTTCTAAAAAAACGAGATATGATGTAATTTATGCTTAATTTAGTGTAAACTTTTTGTTTATAACTAGTTAGTATTTAATATTTTAAAAAATGCCTATGCTTTGTTCAATTTAAAATTGGCTACTAAAAGAAATTGCGTAACCATTGATTATGAAAGTGGTGTAAGTCCAATTTCCATAGACAGAGAAAATGGCATTACGAAAAAAGAATTTCCTGTACACACCATAGTATTATTATGACGTTATAAACCAATGTAGACAACATAATAAATTTATTTTACACGAAATGAAACGAGAGAATTTCGTTTCAACAAAAAATCTACAAAACGCAATTAAAAAACAGATAAGAAGAAACACTAATGGAGAAAAAGTAAATTCGTTGTAAATATGTTGGATGAGATTTTGCAAAAGTGCACCGTATACTATTTTATATAAAACATCAATGGAGGACACAGAATTGAAGACTCTAAATTTATCACCTACATGTCGGGGAAGACCGCCAAAATTTGAAAAAATCGCCCCGGCGCCTTTGTATCACGATGCCAAGCCTATTGCATACGAAAAATATAAGGATTTGCAGCAGATATTACCTTATACACCTCCCGTTCATCATGAATATTTCAAAACATTGCCACATGAAGAACATAAATAATTAATAATACCAATATCTTGTGTTAAGTTTAACAATATATAAATATAATTAACGTTGAAAATAAAAAATACTAATTCTATTTTATTTCTTGTTATTATTTATAAACAAAATTGGATTAATATGAAATATATTTTCAGTGATATTTGTTATTTCAAAATTGAAATTAAATGATATTTACAATTGACTAATTATAAAAGTGGTGTAAGTCCATTTGCAGCGTGGAAATATATATTATTTTAGTTAAATTCGCCTAAAAGAAATTTATGTAATCAAATTACATATTGATAAATTAGTGCAAACATTCCCACACTTCATATAATTAACCTATATTTTTTAATTGCCAGATCTGCTAACATTTAATTTTCTCGAAACAGAAGAAAATGGAAATGGAATATGTAGTAATATTTAAGAATACTTTATGCGAATGTAATACCAAATGAAAATTAAAAATGCGCATATCTACATCGTATTGCTTGCCAAGCATGTTTCTGGAGCGCTGAAAACTGTGCAGGCCCTGGGAACGCGTTGAGACAAAGACAAATAAATAAAAACCGATTTTTCGGAGTTATAAACCAGAAAATATCCTTATGAAAATGTCAGAAGAATTGGATTTTTTCAATGGTTCACAGTAGAATGCTCCCATAATTGTCAGTAAGTCTCGACCGATCGCGTTTCCTCCCACGAATATTTCCGGCTCGGTTGTAATAAAACGCTCGAGGATCAGCGCGCAGGATACGTGAGTAACAGGCGTTGAATTTCATCTTTCCGCGATAAACCCGCGCTTCCTTTCAAGAATCCCGGACAGTTCGCAGCGAAAGTTTCGCACACCCCGGAAGTTCGCGACGCCTACACGCGTATTTAAAAGTCAGATGCAACGCGGACCATGCGTAACACTGCTGCTTGAAATAACATAAAAGTTCTGGTAACATTGGCGCTCCGTACCATTCCTTTTCTTTGCCTTTTTTCCTCTCTTTTAACCGTCTCCTCCTCGAAACTCCTGTAAACTCGCCGAGAAGTGGAGAGTATGAAATACGTACCCTACCGCTGGCCTTCCTTTTTTTTCTGGTCCCGCAATATTACAAGGGAATGAAGCCTTCGCTAAAAGTGGAGATTTAAAGTGGAAATTCCTCTTGTGTCCCTAACTTCGCGACCTAATCATAACCAAATAATCCGTGTACCTAACTGTGTTATCTTTTCGGCAGAACTTTGTTAACCAAGCTTAACGAAAAGGAGACATTATCGGCTCGGGCGAAATCGTCTTATTTCGGAATTCCTGAGACAACGAAACAGTAACTTTCCATTAGTTTACGTCTAATTTTTATTTACACCGTTAGGTTGGTTCTGGAAAAGACTATGTACAAGGAAATGTATATTGAAAAATCAACGAATTCTTACAGATATCGACACTCGAGAATAAATTGATTAAGTGTCACGTATGGTAATAGTTGAATGAAATTCTGTTCAATATATGTCTAAACAGGTACATAACTTTCTTAATCATGGGTAATTATAACATTTTACCTGGAATAATGACAATAATTAAAAATACAAATATTATTCAGCACTTTTTATGTAATGACTGAAGTATTTTACTTTGTAATGAAGAATTTTAACGATAGAACCGCTGGACATGTCAAAGGACTTGTTACTGACTTCTTCTTTCACAGTTATTGAAATTATAAGAACGTTCCTACGAATATGTTTTAGATAAACTTTTTCATCGAGGCTTTACTTCAACCCAATTACATTAATAGTTACTTTTACACTTAACATTATAAACCGTTTTAATATATTATAATACTATATATATTATATACTATATATACTATATAATACTACCGCAAAAGTTGTACGAAATTTTAATGAATGCAATTTTATTATTATATAAACAATAGTATATTACACGAAATTTGAATAAATGCAACTTTGTCATTATCACAAACTGTAGTATATTAGTCCAGTTTAGTGCTTGACAGTTTCAGCGTTAAGTTGCTTGTATAATAAGGAGTAATAAAAAATAATGCCATTATCACCAATATAAAAAAAGAATACATTCTAAAAACATTATCCTATTTCAATAATCTGTAGATATTGGTTGTACATATCGTTATGTATATAATATTTGCTCTAGTGATAGTGATCACGAAAATATAGCAAGAATACATGTAGGTAACTCGTGTGAGGACCCGACACCCAATTTCCGCGCTTTCAAAAAATCTCTCGGATCGTCCAGCCAATTACGCTAAGCAACGGAATCGATATGTCTCGCTATTCGTCTAATTAAAAATAAACTGCTATTTTTCTTAATGTACGTGTATTTATAAATATTTACAGATAAATCGTAGAATATTTAACTGTAAGGATATTTGTACTCGACCGGTACGAATAGTTGAATTGAAGTTGTTTTTGCGAGCCTAAATCTTGAAGACTGAGTTTGAAATGCTGATAAATTAAACTCGGTGATTTAACACGTTGATTTCGCGTCACATTTTATTTACCTTTAAAAGGAAATCATGCAACTGTGCATAAGCAAAAGACCATCGCTTAGCCTATTTGTGCTTTTCTGTTTAAATCGAATCTATTGAAATAGTGCGAATATTTCTTAATATTATATGAATTATCTTTAACCCTTAGCACTCCAATGGCTCCTCTGAGGCGACACTAAAAATTGTCAGACTATTATTCAAAACAATTTTTACATTGCAATGTTTACATTTTAAAAATCAGTAAAAATCGAAGTGTTGTACGTACGACTAATAGTAACAAAAATTGATATGCAAGAAAATAAATGAGCCACGTACAATGGTATTATCGTAGGACAAAAAATGTTTTGAGTTAGGAATTAAAAATTGCTTGGAGCGCAAAGGGTTAACATATTAATTTGTAAATTTGATACCGCCATTCAACGTGTTAAGGTTGAGAGACTGATTGTCACAGACTAACAGTGACAAAGTGTCACTGCGACATCAAGAGAATCGCAAGTAGTTTTTGGGTTCTTTACTCTTAGAAAACGGAGAACTAGATATTAACCCTTTGCACTCGAAGGGTGACTCTCAGACACCACTGAAAATAGCTGCAGCACTGTTTAAAACAATCTTTACATCGCTATGCTTGTGTCGAAGAAATTCGTAAAAATTTAATCGTTGCAAAAACGAGTAATAATTCATTTTAAAATGAAATATATCGTGTAGTATGAAAATATTCTAGATCAGAAAAAATGACTTGTGGTTGAAGTTAAAACAGCTTCGAGTGCAACAGGTTAAAAATAAAACTAATTAAAGATGAGTTTTATGTATAATATTTGGCGAATTATTCATGCAAATGAAATATCATTACATGTTAAATCAGTATACACCTCAAAGACAAATTAACTATTTACAATTGAAGGTACATATTTTACGATGACTTTAATTATTAATTTATAGTCATTACACTGCTGGTTATAATTATTTCGTACGGAGTTTGTTTTGGCAAACGCGTTTAACATTAATTTGATTTAATCCAATATACATTTCGATTTTCAATTTGTATGTTATCTTCTCCGATATAATTAATCTTTTTCTATTATACATACAATCTTACAGTTTCGTATATGCAAAAATATTCTATCTTTCGTCGATGCGCAATTCCCTGTAATGACACAAGGAAAAAAGCATAATTACCCTAAAAAAATGAGACATTAATGCGTTCGTTGTCAAATTACAACTACCAGAATGTCCAACAAAATCAAAGCAATCCAGAGAATGAAACTAAAACTGAAAAAACAGATATCACAATGACTATTATTTCAAATCTTCTACATACATCCTCCAGTTTTAATTAAAATGAATTTTCTCCAATATACTTTGAAAGGGAAAAAAGAAAAATTACACGGAAAGTTAAAAAAAAATACTCATTGCAGCGCTCTTCAATCACCTCAAGAATGCATCAAGAAGGTGGAAAACAAATTAGTGTTGAAATCAAATAATTAGGAAAAAAGTGACTGTCGCTAAAAAATTTATTCAAAAGCTTTAAGATTTGTAGTACAAGTGTAAATATTGTATCTTCAGAGAAGATGGAAAAAGCGAAGGGTGACGAAGAGTAAACGAAGATTAAAATTAAAATGAAAAATTCAAGCTTGAAAATTAAGAGTCTATTTTAAAAGACAGAGACAGTTCTGTGGTTGTGTGGAGATGCATTTCGTGTAAAGGAGTTTATGAATCAGTTCATGGAAGATGTTGTAGATAAAAATAAGTCTTTGGTTCCTTTTTTGAAAATTGCAAATTATATGGGAATTCAAAATGGAAATTCTTGAGTTTTACCAAGGCAACGATCTCAAACGTAAGACGAGAACATTATAAGAACGTTTGTCATATAATTGCTCCAAATTCGTTGTTATTGCTGTTAACCAACATTGTTGTTGATGATGAAAAAGTGTTAACTCTTTGCAGTCGAATGGCGAATTTGAGGAACCAGTAGAAGTTGCCACTCCACTGTTTAAAACAATTTTTACATCGCTATGTTTGTATCTAAGAAATTCGTGAAAATGTAACTGACGCAAGGACGAGTAATAGTAAAAACACTATTACACAGAACTGTTACACAATTCCACTATTAATAACAAAATGAAAATAACGTAAGTCGAAAGAAAGGCCTAGGTTTTCGAGTCAAAGCAACTTCGAGTGTAAAGGGTTAACAAGCTGTTCCATAACCGACCAAAATCATTAGGAATGAAACTTCTTTATTTATATATTCTAGTATATTCAAATACATTATAGTGTATTCTAATATAGTCTGGTAACTTCAGGTATAGTCTAGCACATTCTGGTATATTCTTGCATATTTTGGTATAGTCTCGAATATTCTAGTATATTTTGGTATATTATAAAATACTGTGTTATATTCTAGTATATCTGAACATATTCTGGTATATTCTCGTATACTCTGTTATATTCTGGTATATTCTCGTACACTCTGTTATATTCTAGTATATTCTCATATACTCTGTTATATTTTTGTATATTCTCGTATATCCTGTTATACTTTGGTCTATTTCTGTATATTATATTTGAGCATATTTTGGTATATTCTAGTAAATTCTGTTATATTCTGGGATACTCTAGTATATTCTAGTATATTCTGTTATATTATGGTATATTATAGTATATTCTGTTATATTCTATTATATTTTAACTTATTCTGATATGTTCTGTTATATTCTGGTATATTCTAGTATATTCAAACATAATCTGGTATATTCTGGTATATTGTAATATATTCGAACATATTCTGGAATATTCTTATATATTCTGGTATATTCTGGTATATTCTGTTATATTCTGACACATTCTACTATATTCGAGTATATTCTGGTATATTCTAGTATATTCGAACATAATCTGGTATATTCTGGTATATTTTAATATATTCGAACATATTTTGGAATATTCTGATATATTCTGGTATATTCATTTGTATTCTGGTATATTCTGGTATATTCTATTATATTCTGGCACATTCTACTATATTCGAGCTTATTCTGGTATATTCTAGTATATTCGAACATAATCTGGCATATTCTCGTATATTGTAATATATTCGAACATATTCTGGAATATTTTGATATATTCTGGTATATTCAGTTATATTCTGTTATATTCTAGCATTTATGATATATTCTCGTATGCTCTGTTATATTCTGGCATATTTAAGCATATTCTAGCATGTTTAGGCATATTTTAGTATATTCCAGGGCTGTATAGTATATTGTGTTACATTCTTGTGTATTCTGGTATATTTTGTCACGTTTTATGGTATATTCTCGTAAATTTTAGCGTAGTATATTATATTATAAACGTTCTGAAATATATTCTTGTAAATTCTAATATATTATTGTACATTCTGGTATAATATATTCTAGTATATTCTGATACGTTCCGATGTATTCTGATATGTACACCTGTCTTTCGTGGAATTGAAGGGACGCGGAAAATTAGCGTTTTGCATAAAGATTGGCATTGCAATTAGAAATATAGTTAATGCTCGCGACGTTGAAATATTATCAATAGCGACTGTACATCACAATGTCTCATAAAAGTGATCTCGTGTTCGGTCACGATATACAATTTCGTCGGGAGGGTTGGTTCGGACCATGTCAGCAAACTTTCGGGGGGAAACAAGTTTCCCGACATTAATTCCGCGTCTCGATCGATGAATTTTTCATAGAGCGAGCGCTTTCCACGTGGTGGATGGTACTCGATATCCATCATCGAATTGTCTGATAGCTGATTAAATTTCAAGCTGGTTGACCGAGAAATTTACGAATGTGGGTTAGGTCTGGCAAATGGGTGGCGGGTACCAAACTTGAGGGGGACGTTGCCCCTCTGCCATCTTCTGCCCCCTTCAGCCACCACATCGTCGTGTAAAGGTCCGAAAATTAACTGCTTCCGCGTCACGTTTTATCGTCTAGCTATATCAAATTCCGGGTTACAAATGGGGGTCGACGCGCCAGGGGATATCGTGGCCCCGAGCTGCATTGTACACAGTTTTTTCCTTACGCTGCATGTTTTGCACTGCCGGAAATAATCAGTTCGATGGCTGGCGTTAAATGGCCCAGTAGTCCGCGCAACGAGACACGACCATTGTGAAATCGATAATATGACGATTTACGGGCTGGATAAATAGCCGATTCCTGTGTGCGTTTATTTGGTAATGAAAAAAGGGTGTAACAAACGTGAAACCAATGCGCATGATAAAAACGATATTAAAATGAAATACACCAGTCTGTAAACATTTGCATCAACGCGAAGACGTGGTTAATAGGTTTCCACTGTAACTGAATTGTGGACCTTAACACGTTATTTACTGGTGGTTATTCTTTAATTTCTGAAATTGTATTTGTGGTTGATGAATTTTTAAAAGTATCGTTTCAGAGAAACAGATATTTCAATCGCGAACGTAGTCTAATTTCGTTTGGTATTATTCTGTCAGAAAAGATTTTGTCTGGTTTCCACTGTAACTGAATTGTAGACCTTAAGATGAATTTTCAAAAGGATCGTTTGGCATGAATAGCGATTTTAATCATAAACGTCGCATAATAATTTCGTTCGGGATTATTTTGTCAGAAAAGAGTTTTCAGCTTTCTTTTCTATTAATACATTTCTGGTATACAACGTGACAATCCTAGAACGATGTTGTTTAGTTTTTTTTTTACAAATAGGGTGATCATAAAATCGATTTCTCGCAATGTTTTATTTACTCGAAGGTTTAAAAAATTTGACTAAAATAATATCGATCTTTTTCACTGTCAGGCTGATTTACACCTTTCGCGTAAATTAAAATTTGGCCGAGATTCTTTTAGGAGATTTTCTAGTAACCACAGCTTAAATATCGTAGTCTTGGCATTTAGAGCTGTTAAGCGGGTCACGTTTCGAACCTCGATGCTCGTTGCATAAGCATAATTAGAGTCGACTAAGAAGAATCTTTAAGTAAATGAATAGAAAAGTGTAAAATGGTCAGGAGTTGGGTCAAGTTCAAATGCCGTGTTAACTCGTTTTTTCCCAGTGAACAGGTTAATATTACTACGAATTATGTAGTGAATAGACCTCGGGCTTCAAGTGAAAATTTCGTACAGAGTGAAATATTTTCATATTTTGAAAGAAAAATTGGGGAAATGCCATTTAGCAGCTGTAATCAAATATTTTAACGATTACATAAATAATCGGTAATTATATGAATTTCATTTGCAGTCTTGGTAATATTTTTCTTGGTTTGTTCGTGTTAATCAATATCACAGCCGTGCCAAAATTAGCAGACACTGTTTAAGGTTTTAAAACATCGTAGACCGCGACTGGTGTTAAAGTTTAAACTCATGAATAACTCAAAGTAAGATATATTGATCTTATATCTCACTAAAAAACGACTTAAATCGTTCACTAATTCTTTTAAATTCTGCAGCGCTCAGGTGGCCACTTTAAAAATGTATAATACCCGAGGACGATTACTTTAATGTTTGTTCCATTATAAATTATTGAGCTCTCGAGGAAAATTTATGTTTACGATCTTTCTTGAATATAATACTGCTATTTTATTTAAATATTTAGTCCCGATCGAATACGGATGCGATTACTACAGGCATACTGGTAATTATACAAGTTATCCAAGTAAAAAATTTAAAATGGTTGAATTTATTGCTTATTTTGCGTTGTATCCGATTTACATTACAATTACGTGAAACCACTTTTGTAAAGTAATGGGAAATTGAACCGTTAAATTGGTAGTTGCGTCGTTAAACACAATGCAATTTAATTTCAAACGCAAAGCTCGAAATACATCGAAACGAAAAATGTATCACTTATAATTAGACTTCTTTAATAATTACTAATTACTAAATAGATAAAATTAGAATGTAAACCATTTCGAATAAACGTAGGGCGAGGTATTCTTAGGAAATATGTATTCTGTCTCAAAGTTTCAACGCATATCGGGTAATTATCTTAAATTTTCATTCATTTTCTTTGCCATTACATTTACACTCGCTTCTCGGTTTTTCTCGTGAAAATTGCGTACTTTAAATTGTGAAAACTATATTAATGATAAACTCCGAATAACAAGAACATTCTTTTTAAGAGACACATTGTACAATAAAATTTGCTTCTTCGTTGTACATTTATAATATAAAATCTGTCACTGATAATTAGACTGTAATGTTGCAGTTTATGTTGTTTCAAGGTTCACGATTATTTATAACCCGAGGTAGCATAATATTTTATAACATTTGATACAGTTTTTACTTCGCTCAGAATCTGATGGAACTCTTAATAGCGAGAATCAATTTCCATTTGTGATTTCAGTTTCCAGAAATTGGATAATGAAAATAAACATTTGCATAAAGATCTGCCGTCTATTAATAACCATCTAGAGTGTTTCCCGAAAGTTAAGATGTTTTCAATTTAACTTGCCGACTCTTTAGCACAATAAAAAGTTTCAAGTAGTTTTCGAACGCAAGGAAATTCGATGATTGATATTCATTTGAATTAGACGTAATTGTTTTGCAGAAAATTGCTACTGTGAAACCAATAAAATTAAACTGGATAAAATTCCATCTTTATGCATGAACGCTTTTGACGTAGACAAATTTCAAATAGTTGATCCAAAAAAAAAAAAAAAAACAAACGAGCTCTTTGAACATTTTACGAACATTTGTTCATTTCAAGTGAAACGAGTTTTCAAATATTCGTATTGCGTTTTTAGCGAACAAACTTATACAGACAATTATTACTATTTCAGAATCTGTATGATTTTAATGAACGAGTTAATTCGTATTGACCAGATCTCGAAATAATTCTGGATTTCGTTAGTAAACTATATCGAAAATTATTAGATGCAAAGGTTCTATAAATAGTTCTGTTACTATAATAAGTTTCTTTCAGAACAGATTAAGAAATGTTTCGGTTTGAATACGACTAATTAAATGTAAAAATAAAAGATTTTCTATTATGGAATCGCATATTTTATCTATTAACGTAGTAATAATTTTCAAGTATTATAAAAAGTGTTAAATACTGATTCATAAATAGGAAAAAGTAAATCCAATATGATTACCGCAATATTCAATGATTATTCTAATTAAAATTTAAATCGACATTCTGAATATGTCATTTATTTTCAATGTGTGCGTTTTGTTATATTGTAAGTTCTTACCTGAAAGTATAATAAAAATATAATATAATAAGAATCTATAATGCGTACCAAGATATTTCGTCTACCGATGCGAAAAAGTGAAATAGTATATGTGTACGGGTTTATTTAAATTTTTTATTAAATTATTATTGGGTTGTCCGGTAGTTCGTGCCGATTAATTTTTACTTTTAATAAATGTATACCAAAACTTAAATGCGTTGCGTTTCAATCTTCCGTCAAAATCGGCATGGATGTTCCGGACAACCCAATATATTACGTTATCGTATTTTTATGACTGTGTCTCATTTTAGTTATTCAAGCATTTAATCTATTATTGTTTTTAATAAAGAAGTATTGACCAAAAATATTCCTCTTTTTGTTTTCAAAAGAGAACTATCCTAGACTACGTATTAATTATAAATTATTAATAATTACTAGTATGATTTACGTACCATTTATTGAATTCTATGAATTATACGATTCTATATTGTTTCGTTTCTGTTTATTTTATACAAATTTGTCGAATAAACGTACGAAAAGAGAACATACAAAAATTCTAATCTATCTGTCCAATGAGAAAACATTTTGCAAAAATTCCTAAGAATTGCAAAGTTTCTCGCAAAAACTTTTATAGGGACAAATATTTTATTAAACGAAACCGACATGCTCGCACTGAATACTTTAAAAACAATAAAAATGGAAGACAATTGTTTATTTCGAAACCTGATATTGACAAAGCGTGCGAATTCTTTGTTTCTTTTCAAATGTGTTACATTTAACCGCCGCGTGCGGATTTTTATTTTCGTTTGAGACCGGTTAAAATTTAAATAAAAAATAAAAACCGCTCGTTCATCGAGATCCAATTTGTTCTAGTGTCTCTCGCGGGCATGACTATCAGCAGCGAAAACGACGAGAGGAAAAAGTGTCGTCGAGGAGTGTATCGCGAGAGAGATGCGGGTCAGGGGGAAACATTTTTAGCAGGCTGAATGCGAGCGGTTCACCCGGCCTCCAGAATCGTCGAAATAATTTATAGACGGTCTTCGCGGTAAACCCGAATTCCGGGGCAGCGCTCGCGTCTAGAGTACACAGGTACTGCGAACTGATTTGATTCACTTTACACTTAACAAATTAACGGCGTTGATTCACTGCTTTGTGGGAGAGCTTTCAACTTAGGATTTACAGATACTAGGTTACGCAAGCTCAGCATAGGGTCCGTGTCCCCTGCCCCGCTTGTCCTCTCTGATTCCCACTCTTCCTCTCTGCCGTACCCTCATCGCCCTGTGTTTCTCCCTATGATTCTCCCTGTCTGTCTCCCTGTCTCTCTTTCTCCTCCTGGATTTCCTTCTCCCTTATTCTGTTCGCAAGTATGCGTGAATTAATTACGAGGCCCTCTCATTTGCGTCAGTTATTATGAACTTCGCCGTAAGACCATTACTGAATTACCAGGGAAAGTCTGAAGAGACCTGGGAGTCGTCGACTGGTGCGCCCCGATGCTCGACGCATCTCGTGCGCGACGAAAACGAGAATGCATCTGTAAACAGTGGGGTCAGACCTCCTTTTTCCATCCCCCCTGATAACTATACTCCTACTCTTTTTTTCATCCCCTATTTCACCCCGTTCAGCCACTCAATGTTAACCGTTCGCGGTTTCGTTTCGAGTCTGACTGCACATCGTGCATCGTTTCAGCTACCGTGGTCGCATGCCGGGTATATAAACATGAAACCGGAATTTTTATATGGAAAATATACGTTTCTTGTAAGAAAATTATACAAAATATTTTAGTCGAAGTATTGCCCATCGGTAGCTGTACATTTCTGCCATCTCTTTGACAATTCTGAGGCAAACTAGACATCGAGACATTTTCAATTGCAAGTATGGTTGAGTGAAGATTCATACCAAACGCAAGAAGAACCTGCATTTACATTATCGGTGACTCAACAAGCTATTTTACATCGTTTAAAATCATTGGGAATGATATAAAAGCAATTGGGTTCCATACGAACTGACGCCGCGAAACATTGAACGTTGATTGTCTACGTGTGAAATGCTGCTTGCCAGGCAACGGACAAAATCTTCTTGGAAACACTTCATAAATATCGTGCATTTTGTTTCGTTGCATATTACCAAGTATGTAGTTATGAAACAGGAATTTTTCTATGGAAAATACACGTTTCTTGTATGAAAATTATACAAAATATTTTATTCGAAGTATTGCCCATCGGTAGCTGTACATTTTTCCCATGTCTTTGACAATTTGTGGATGCCACGACAAAAAACTGTCCCTCTTTTGAGGCAAACTAGACATCGAGACATTTTCAATTGGTAGCATTAATACTGCATATTAATAACTGTAGAGGTATTCAAGTGGATTATTTTAAATGGGAGATTCTATATATACCGTATGGTTTATGAAAGATTAATAGCAAACATAACGTTATTAAATTATAATATACTTTGTTATAAATTTTGAGGACACGAATCTATGAAAAGGCAGTTTTGAACGTATTTTTCAACACGTAACACTAATATTTGGTATCTCTTCCTTCACTTTTAATTGCTTCGGTACAACGACGTGACGCGCGACGTGGCATAGCATTAACCTCCTGCACTATAATATCGAGTTAGACTCGTGATGAAGATTCTGAACAGTGTTTTATAAATATGCGTATAGTTAATTTCCTTTATACCGAAATAAAATTCTATTTTGTTGTTCTTAATGTACCACCATTGGGGGATATGCAGGCATACAATAAATATATATTTCTTCTGGCACGATTTTTGGATGACGAAAAGGAAGGAGAAACTCACGCTATGAGTCTAGAAGACTGGAATTAATTGGACGAATAGAATTAACTAACCGTAACATTAATAATCGGAAATAACGTGTAAATTTGTAATTATTTCATATCTATTATTTTCCATACAAGAATTCTTTAATCTATAATTATGTTTTAACTATTCTACACTAGGGGACATTCAAACATACATGTTAACTACATAAAATTTTATATACATGTTCTACATAACGCTATTTTGTTATGTTGCAATAAAATTCTGAATCAAACAAGTTTGTTCGTGGAAATTGAAATTCATTTTCCAACTAAACGGATAAGTTCCGACCCATGGTTTCTTCGAGAAGTTTCATCTTCTGGATAAGAGGGAGACAATGCAATCATAAAAACATTTGATCTGTATAAAGTCGGTTAAGCTCAATTTATAATTTTTACACGTAATTTCTTGACACCCTGTACAGAGATATCTTCCTCGAAATTGGTGTCGCTTTTCCGCTGCGTGTGAGTCTGCGAAGCGTCAATTGTCATTGAGTGGAGTACGGCTAGTCTGTTTCTCGTTTCAAAACAATACACTTAACCTCCAGCCGTACTCAAGTCCTTAATGAATTCTTGGAACCACACGATGTCTAGACAATTCTACACACAGTCAAGAGAGAGGATCTCTTGAAATGTCGTGACACTGCTTATCCATGCAGTTTTATTGTCACAAAACTCGGTTGAATTTATTGTAGGTGATTCGCGTGAACGATGACGCGGAGCGACAGAATTCATAAATTGTCTAATTAAAGATAAACAACTATTTTATTTAAAGAATATATATTTAGGAATATATACAGATAGATTGTAGAATATTTAATAGTAAAACTATTCATAGTTGATCTCAGAAGATGCTTGAATTAAACCTTTAGGTATTCCGTGCCTGAACCTTGAAAACTGTATTTAAAATTATGATAAAATAAACTCGATTATCTAAGGTTGGAAGACAGATCACTATGATTAGTTGAGTTGAAGTTGTGTTGTGTGTCTTAACTTCGGTGACTGAGTTTGAAGTTATGATCACTATGATTAGTTAAATTGAAGTCATGTTGCGTGTCCTAAACTTGAAGACTGAGCTTAAATTTATGATAAATTAAACTCGATAGTCTTAAATTGAAAAACATCTTGGCAGTGAATATGTAAAATCACTGACATTTCTAAGGTAAAGTACGTCTTTACTAAATCATACTGAACACTCTTGTCACTGCTATAACAAAGACTCGGAAGGTTGAGACATGTATTAAAATTGACTAGGAAGAAGTACTAAGCAACACTGAGCGGATTAAAAAGACTAAGTAGTGCTATATATACTAGATAAATTTGAATAAACAAATAAATCCGTAAAATTTAGTTGTGTAATTGTATTCAAATAAAGTCTATTTTGAATTGTATCTTATAAATTTAATCTAAAAGACTTGCTTTATAAAATGTCTTCGTTTCAATTTGTACAAAAAACTGTTTGATATTCGATAAGTTGTGTTAATGTTTGTAAAGTGATGCAACCGAGCCGAAAACTTTGAAACATGCTGCTATACGCAAAAAAGCTTTCGCACAAACAGGCCGGACCGCACCATGAAAATATAACCAGTAAAAATCAATGCGAAACAAATATGGAAACTGTAATGTTTTAATTAAATTTGTCTATAATTTTATGAAATTGAACTATTAACGTATACGTCGCAACTAAAAATTTATCCACCAATTTATGCATCTCAGACTTTCGACAGTTTTGCCAGATCACTTGTCGTAGAAGCTAAGGAATGTCTATGGGACATTATTAAATACATGTATAATTAATTCAATTTATACTATATAAAGAATATATTATATCATATAACTGTTTAATTTTATGAAGAAATAGTAAAATACCAGTTTTAAAGTGTTTTCCTTTGTGTTTTTGCAATTTTTTAAAGTTTTTAAAGAATTCACTAATACGGCGGGATCATAACGCTTCGTATCAATGTGCCATATTATTCGCTTGTTCTGCCAAGTTAAACCCCATTTTCATTTTCAACCACTATATCTATATTTCACAACTCCTTCTATATTCGCATATTTTTATTTTTACAATAATAAAATTCTTAAAACACTTATTTTAAGGAGAATAATCATTTTTTATGGTAGCCCTGTTTAGACGGGCACATCAATTGCAAGCACATGAAAATGGATCGGCACATTAATTGGGAATACACTAATGTGTTTAATAATAGTATTACCGAATAATAAATGTGACTGATGCGTGTGGCCTTTTAATCATAATAGAACCGTTCTACTCAAACTTCATACAATTTTTATTACAATATGTCCTTGGATGAAGAAGTATATTGGGAAATTTCGGATGAAAACAGTTTTACAATTTCAGTAATCGTGACGGAAAAAATTTGGAAGCAGTAATTGCGACTAGTTTGGTACATCTAGTGTAAAAGCGTTTTTAAAAGCACACTAATTGCGACGAAAACCTTTTTCTTTCTCTGAATTACATCGACTGGAAAAATTAACATTTGTAACTTGAAAAGGATATCCTAATAAAATGAAAGAGTTTCGAAATCAACATAAATTTTATAAATCAATATAAACATAAATACAATTATATGATTTTTTCATTAATTCATGAATCAGCATGTTAGCTGTTAATGGGACAGTAATTGGGACATGTTCCGTTTTGCAATGAAATTTTCATTTCTCGCTTACGTGCTTTTCTTCAAAACGATTTTTGTTGGGAACATTTTGATTTACAAAGTATCCTTTTCGATTTTGCAAGACAATACCTTCATTCCTTCAACGAACGGAATGTACTTAATTAAAAGTCCCATCCATCAGTTTTACAATTTCTCACAAACACTGCCATCTCGTTTTTTCCAGCAATTGTGAACTGTCATAATAATGCATCTTGTAATAGATTCGTATTCGTACACGAGTATGTCGGTGTTATTCCGTTTGCCAGATCCTGAATTAGCAAAAACGAGTGGAATTCTACGATTTTGTTAAAAAATGCTGGAATAATTGTGACGTAAATGAAACTAGGAACGCGTAACTGTATTTGCTAATTTCAGAAAGTAGCTTTATATAAAAATCGCTTCGAGATCAACCTTGGTTGTCAGAGATCGCCTTTTATTTGTTTATTAGCACGGATTTTCAGATATAACATTATTTGCTGCTGGGAGGAACAAAAATATGGCTTTCGTATACAGTTCGTGATATGTTCGAAATGTAAAAATAGTAGTAGCATACTATGTAATAACTGTCAGCGGCTAATAAGTACGTGTTACCGCAGACAGGGGTTGGTCGAAATAATGGAAACACTACTTAGAAGTCGCGTGCTATGTTTCTCAAATTGGTTGCTATGAAATTCTACGTTAATTCTTGGACGGCGGACGCTTTTGACAATTTAATTGCACCCTTAACACTAGAACTACCAAACCGGTTAAAATTACTGTCCCCTAATTTTTTCATTGGCAATTATTGTAGTTACAAAAGAGGTTGGCAACAAAAATTTTCGGATAAACTTCTTTAACACATTAACTGCCCAACTGACGGCCTCAAAAATTCCATAAAATCAAATTAATGTATTTAATGAAGCAGCGATTTAAAACTATAAATGTATGGCATATAGTCATCTATCAACCTTCTTATATTCTTCAGATATCAACTAAATTGAGTACAACGAATATATCAACGTACAAATTTATTTTTAAACATGGACAAATAATTCTGTCACCCATATACGGGTGACATGGCAGTCAACGTGTTAACGAAGCTTATAATACAATTAAAATTTTATAAATTCTGAATAGGTACTGTCTCGTTATTATTACAATGCAATGCATAACTTTGGATTTACTGCTCGGTACTTTTGGTGTTAACCCTTTATGGGTCCGTGTAACTTTCAAGTCACTTGTTAATATATCGACATTTTACCAAATGATTTTAATTTTTTATAAGAGAACGTATACGTCGAAATTATATAATGTCTCTGAGGTAACAAATGACAATATTGATAACAGTTGGCTTCACCGTCAACATGAAATATCAAATTTAATGTCTTGCAAGTTGTCTGCAGATAGAAACCAACGGAACCGTCTTGTGCAATTTACATTATTTGTGCTTCTATCTATTCTATTGTATTCTATCTTTTAAACAAAACAAAGGGTACAGAATAGCTTTGGGTTTGCATATCACTAACGACTTATTTGTTTGCAATTTCAATAATCATTTTACAATAGGCTATTATGATAGATTTTGTTATATTTAGAATAATGCTTGCGCTTTCTTCTATTTTCAGAGTTATACATATGTCGTAGATTTAAGTGTATTTTTAAGAAGATCATAGGTTAAGCATTTGCTGTTGGAAGTTGCCGAAGTCTGTTGCCGAGTGCCCGCGCTTGTAATGCGCGTGCGCCGCATGTCTAAAGAATAATTACTAATTTTTGAGACACCGAAATAGTAAACGATTTAGCCTTGTCAGCTGTTTTAATTTTCTGGTATGCATGACATCTCACGTGTACCACATGAAATTTTTATGCGATACGTAATGTGAAGATAAACAATAAGTAACCCCGTCGAAATACGTAAACGATATTTAAATTTAAATAATTCTGTGTCCGAACAGAATTTAACGAACGATTCGCAAAACTAATTTAATAATAAATAATCGCGTTAAAGAACATGCAGGATATGTGTGTTTAAGAATTGTTAAAGAGTGTAATTAACAGTAAACTCACCCATTTATTCACACAGGACAGTGCGTTCACCCCTTGCAGTGTATGCTGAACCGATCAGCTGATTCCTATTCGACGGTGACGAACGCATAGTAGCGGACGAAGGCAGGCTATCCCAATGTTCACTTTCATTGCACTTTCACTAAACACTGATACCATAACTTATTTAATAATATTTAAGACGATGTTTCCTTCGTTTAAATTTATGGCTCTGAAAAGTAGCCGATTTTAAAAAGGATTACCTAACACAATGCCTGAAACACACGTTTCACACATTTTCTCTAATCCGTTGTTCACACCGCACAAGAACATTTAAAAAGATATTATAATGCAATAACGCGCTCGCGACGTCCTTTCCAACGGAAGATACTGTGGAAGACTAGCGCGATGGTCGTGTTTTCCTACAAGTGAGCTTATCAAACGAACTTGAAGAGGACAGAGAAATTCCTTGTCCTGAAAAACAGAAAAGGTAAATACATACCTCTCGATAGAACCGTATTCGGAGTAAATCGTC
>CM052093.1:8112112-8129912 GCA_028453745.1 Agapostemon virescens | reverse complement strand
TAAATGTTCTCGTGTGGCGTGAACAACGGATTGGAGAAAATGTGTGAAACGTGTGTATTAGGCATTGTGTTAAATATTAACATCGTCTTAAATATTATTAAATAAGTTATGGTATCAGTGTTCAATGATAGTGCAATGAAAGTGAACATTGGGATAGCTGCTTTCGTTCGCTATCTGCGTTCGTCGCCATCGAATAGGAATCAGCTGATCGGTTCAGCATACACTGTAAGGGGTCAACGCACTGTCCTGCTGTCCACATTTACAGCCATGCAGTGGATTTACAACTGAATGGGTGAGTTTACTGTTAATTACACTCTTTAACAATTCTTAAACACACATATATTATTATATTATATTATTATATTATTTATTATTGCCCTGAAGACCCCGAAGCACCCAGCTCTCCTGTCACCTATTTTCGAAAAGTATTTGACAGTGAAATTATAAGCGATATAGTTGACTATACCGATTCTTATGCACTGCAGTGTGATCCAACAAACGGGTTCCCAAAATAAAATATTCCAAATGCAACGTACATCTATGTTTCACGCCAAATGCAAACTTTTATGCACACAAAAGCAAACATCGTAAGCCGTTGTTACTGCCAAACCACAAAGTTACAAATTATAATAAAATTGTTTAAACTGGTAAATTCTTTTTAATCTGCATATATAGGTTTGTAATTGTTGATTTTTCGTTGCATATATTTTTCTATATTTAAGAAATAAATTCGGCCCATAGATGATTCACTAAATTCATGAAATTAAAAAATTTTCCTTTTACATTGAACAGTTAACTTTATAGATAATTTGTTTAGACGATTTATTGAGCTCTGAATGAAAGATGGACTGACATCTCTGAAATAATATAAGGTATACTATGAAGATTTTACACGATTGAATTTGTTCTTCATTTCTCTTCGATAAGACCGTCGAGAAAGGTCGTAGATTGATTTTCAAGTAGCCATTGTAAAGACGAAGATTCAGTATTCAAACCTCTAATAGATTCATTGTGAAAAATATGTTTTGACGCCTTTACAAACAATTCAATTTACAACATTTTCGTCCAAAAACTCCTGCTCAGTCTTATACCTACTGTATCATGTATAAGCATCGTGGAAAAAAATTAATGAAAGGCTGCGAAAGTAGACGTTTCGAGCTTTAAAACGTGTTTAAAGGAGGATGGTATAATGTGGCTAAAATTTAGACAGCTGAGACACCCAAGACTTTGTTAGGGTTTCTTTCTATATGCTCCAAAGAATTATAAAAGCGTTACTTTTAAGGGTGAATATGATGGAAAAGTTATAAAAAATGCAAACAAAGTGACACGTTCAATGGACATACTATTGCGATTTGTTGACTTTAAATGGTTAACGCTTTGAAATTAATACATTCAATGTAATACTCCAAACGCTATTTTGTAACTAAGAAGTTGTTCAAAATGTTAATTAGGAACCGCAGAAAATTGAGGAGGACGTGTTTATTCGAAGAATTGGAGCAGTACAACTGGATTCCTTTCTGCCGTGTTGCCACAATACAACGGGAGAATTTTCCGAAAACGTAAGTGGAGAATTTTGCAAGATTGGTTTTGTTTGAAGTTAGTTTCATCTGTTTATAAATGAATTTTGTGAGTGTGAATGACGTGACAAGTTCTATAGTTACTATCTGTTACTATAGTCACTCCACTCTTACAATACTAACTATTCTGACTATATTCTTATAACAGTGGCTATATGTTTATGATGCTGTGAGCGTACTGGATATAGTGTTACGATATTACTACTATACTGACTGTACTCTTACGATACTGTTCTTGTACTGACTATACTCTTACAACACTGATTGCATTATACATTGCATGCATGACTTTGTAAGCTTTGACCATTTCAATTTTTGTCAACTTGTTGGCATTTTTCATAATTTTCTCACCATAAGTACCTTAAAAATCGTGCTTTTACCATTTCGTGCGACCTACAGAAAGATCGTAGCTATCCAAATTATGGACATTTTTTACCATTCTCCTTTATTGGTGTACATTTTTAATAAAAATTTTTAAGAGTTGCTAATCTCATTGTTTTTCATCGACTGTAGACTAAAGTCTATCGATAAATTATCAGCTGAAATTCTAAACTCGATAAAAGTAATAGTTTGTTCAAGAGTCTACGTTAAAGAACTAATATTTAGTTGCCAGCAATCGTGTATAATATTAATTCAGTAAATAAACAATTCAATAGTCAGTAATATATATCACGAATAACGGAAATAATCCTAATCAATTTAACCGAATGGTCAATCACGAAGCGATTACAATTTTGAGTATGGATGAAACAAGCAGTCATTTGTGGATTGCTAATAAAAGTATTAGATCATACGTAAACATAATAAACATACATATCGATTACTTAATCAAGGTAATATTAAATTGATATTACCTAAAGCAATTATTTATTCAATGATTACATTGTAAATTTCGGATCAACGACTGCGAAATTTCAAATTTTTATTCGTGATCGTTGAGTATACTGGTCACCGATTTTCTATTAATAATAATTACAAAAAAATTGCAAAAGCAATTGTATCCAGATGTTCTCCAAAAAAAAACTGTCTCACCGCTATAGTAACATGTCCATTAACGTCATCAACGTTGAAATCACTGGATGCTGTATCGGTATTAGTGAAAATAATCGAAATAATCAATTACTGTCCATTGTCGAACATTGTTCACAGTAAACACGAAAAAGCGCTGGCCGAATGGCGACGTTTGAAGAACGATCGATTACGCCACCGACCGGATATTTGTTTCCATCGGGATATGATATCTTCTGCTTAAAGTGTTTACGAGGGAACGTATATCGCGAGGCTGCCGATAGAATTTACGCGAGCCCCATTTTACGCGTTCAACCGATCGTCAGATTTACTCCTTTCGGATTGAGTGTAATCGCTCAAGACTTCCGGGGGTGTTTTAGGACATCTAGATAAAGTTAAACAAATCGAATTCTGTGAACGCCCACGTTAAAACCGCACAGAAACACAGCCAACGTAGAAATTCCTCAAACAAATCTTCCTACTCACAATTTTACTGCAGTGTCAAGTATTGTTGAGAAATACAATTTTTCCATTAACCTCTAGGTACGACTGAATTTTGCGCGGGGCTGTTCCTCTGTACGGCAAAGCATATTGGAATGAAGCTTTTGATAACTAAATTATAATTTTTCTTAAGGATATGACGCATACCCTTCAATTTCAATAGTTTACGTTAATAATTAATAATACATTTAATGTGTTCAAGTCACTATAGCGGTGGATTGTACCTAAGAGATTAATTATATTTTTACGTACGATATAGAAAATTGTTGTTACGTCGTAACAACATTATATATAAGCGCATATGAATTTTGTGACACTGTACAAGTTGAGCACCCGGTATATTCCTACAAACCAGATCATTGGAAATCCCCAGCAATAAACCACCCCTACGTCCAACATCTTGCGACCAGGCGCAACAGCCAAACCGAACGTTTACCTGCGATCGCGCTACTTGACCAAACCATCATCGACTCTGATTGGTGGGCTTGCACAAACCATTTTCTGTATAAATACTGCACACTTTTCACACTTAGGCGATTAACATTACAAACGTCTCTGAAACAATTTCAACTCAACTAAACCGCTCGTTTGTAAATCCGTATTATTTTCGTAAGAAAAACCAGTACATCGGAATTATTAAACTCAGTTCTGCGTACTAACAAGTCGTGTGTCTTTATAATATTATTTGCACCATCCCTAAATATCGAGCCTTGTTAAGTTAAACGCTCGAAGCGCAAGGATAAATATAAAACGTTCTTACAATACGATTTACTATTCGTGCACTCATAACACTTAATGTTACAGTAAAGTAGTTAATAAATAAAATGATTAAGTCCTACTAAATAGTTGATCATAGGAAAATTTCTGGTAAATGTATAAAATTTGATTTTAACAATAAGAAAGAATTAAAAGAGACACACTAATAAATTGACGAAATATACTGTACATGCAATAAAAACAATATTTAGTTGATAATTAATTAGTAAACGCCGAAAACTTTGATGTTTTTAATATGTTATACAATAAATCTAAAAAGTATTTGTAGACTACGTTTTCTAGTCCCGAAAAGTTGTGGACATTTAATTGTGATACTTTCGTGAAAACAAATAGTACAACCATAAGCTTCTACTCGTTGCAAAGTTGGAAGCCTTTTTTCAGAAAGCAACGTTTGTTTTCCTCTAAGAGATTTTTGCACGATATTGCAGGAGGGACATTAAAAACTCACGTCTCCTTAAAAGTGCAGTAAATTCAGACATCTCTAAAAACTTTAACAAATTTTTCCCTCAAATGATATTGCTATAGATTTGAAGACAGAAACCTCTAATTTATACAACGACTCCTTAAAAATTGATGTACGACTGTTTTCACTGATTTATGAAAAAAATGAGGTACAAGTGCCGTCGAATAAAACTTAAGCAAAGTTGCTGTTAAGACAAGATAGTCTAAACAGATTCGACCGTTCACGGTTTACCTGCCGACACCCGTCGCCGAGCCGACGTCACCACCGACCGGAAAAACCCGCGCTCCCACTACCCCTAACGCTCGAAACAAAGAACGAAAATCCAACACCACCATTGGCCAATACTTGGTCACGAAAATAGTATATAAGCAGCAAAATGTATCCCTACAAATTAGATTCGATTCGATTACACAGCTTGTACAGTACAGAAACGCAGAATAAACTTCAACTAAACCCTACAAGTCGATCGTCTCTCACGAGTTCAGGCTCTCGTTCAATCCCATCAGTGGGAGTCCTGCATATTCAGAGTCATTCATTCCCACATCAGTGGGTGGTCCTTCGACGTCAATAGGCACCAAGTGCAATATTCAGAGGAGTCGTTCAGTACAGTGATCGACGCCTTAACAGTTGCAGAAATAGATAACAGAGGTCTGATGGCTACAGCCGAATAGTTTTCAATCAAATTATTTACATGTTACATGTTTTATAATAGTAAATAATCTAATACGATACGTTGTTGAATTCGTCTCGAAAAATGCATTCGCAGAATAACAAAAACGAATACATAGTTCCATTTGAAACAATTAATTTGACTTAGACTTCCTCTCTGACTCTCTCCCGAACCAATTGAGTCCTGAAACAATTGCACGATATGAATACACCCTTTATAGCGAACAATTTTTTCAAAGAAATTTTTATACGCAATTTTAGTGCGACACGAGATATTTCAGTTTTCCATGTAGTGGAAACACGCTGTATATATAATATTTTTTTTCTCGAACCAAGAATTATGAAACTAGAGAGTTTCAGCTCAAAAATGAGCCTGGATTTATTGTCGTACCGCTATGTTTTATGAAATTATCACAGTTTGGGTATAGGCAATGTTTCATGAAGCAGTTATTCAGTGTTCCAATACTTTTTGGATTAATAGTATGTAAAACAAATTGCTTTTTTCGTGGACCATCCGGTAACAGCAGAGCTACTGACACTTAAATACACATTTACAGTCACACATTAATTTATAGCTCTCCTCATTCTGTTTAATATATGGTCACCTGTTTATGTATCCTTTATAGCGCCTCTAGCATGCGCTAGTATGCGTTGCTACTTGTACATAAAATATTGGATTGCAGGGCAATAAACGAACGAACTATTAATTTTCACATAATCATGTCACGAAGCGTGTGTTATTCGATACATTTTATGCTCCTAATGCCAAAGTGGTTTAAACAATTAGTACTGAGTATATTTTAACAGATCTCGTTCCATTTATGTTTGTTAAGATGCTATATATTCGGTTGTACTAGAAGTTCTGTCGGTTACAAATATACAGGGTGTCGTCCAACTAATGGTACAACCGGATAGAGGCTGATTCTATGTGAAAAAATAAGTCGAAAATACAGAATAAAATTTATTCATTTCAGACTTTGTTTTTGAGAAAATCGACTTGCGTAAAGCTTCACTCCGAAAACTCCTGATTGGCTTGAACGTAAAAGTGGCATTAGCCAATTGGAGCGTGTGTCGATAAAATGCCTGAGAAGCTAGCTGTTATTAAAATGTTATAATGTTTATCTTCTTTCATTTCTGTATATTGATAGTTTAATTTTCCCGAGTCTTTTATTTATCGTTTTAATTTCAGATCTGTTGTAAATAAAGATCTAGTGTTCGTTCTCCTGAATTTCAAGGCTTTTACTTAATAAAGATCTAGTGGTTGTTTTCCTGAATTTTAAGGTTTTTACTTAATTTTAATATTACAAATACTATAACTAATAAATTTCACAAAATCATTTCACAAAGCGTACGTTCTTCGATACGTGTTGTATTCCTAAGTAGGGTAGAGTATATTTTGACGGATCACCCTTTTTTATAATACAGGTATTCCAATTTTAATGATTTGGTTACAACTTATTGCAAACGTAAGTAACCATGATTGAAAAACGACGCTCACGGTCAAGAATTAAAGATTACCACTGGCAATGGTATGTTTATACCAGAATATACAAGAATACACCTGAATATACCACAATATACTAGATTATACTTGAATGTACCAGAATGTACTTCATTCACTAGAATGTACTAGAATATACCATAATATACTGGAATATACAAGAATATACTAGAATTCACAAGAATGTACCAGAATATATACCATAATATACCAGAATATACTAGAATGTACAAGAATATAGCATAATATACCAATATATACCAAAATATATCAGATTATATTAGAATGCACCAGAATGTACGAGAGTATAACAGAATATGTCAGAATGTAACAGAATAAACCAAAATATACCACCATACACCTGAATATATCACAATATACTAGATTATACTTGAATGTACCAGAATGTACTTCATTTCACTAGAATGTACTAGAATGTACCATAATATACTGGAATATACAAGAATATACTAGAATTCTCAAGAATGTACGAGAATATATACCAGAATATACTAGAATGTACCAAAATATACTAGAATGTACAAGAATATAGCATAGTATACAAGAATATACCAGAATATAACAGAATAAACCAGAATACACCAGCATATAACGTAACATACCATAATACACAAGAATACACTAGAATGTACCAGAATAAACCAGATATCACTAGAATATACTAGAATCTACTATAATATAACAGGAATAAACAAGCATACATGTAAATGATACAAGCGATTATCCATAAAAAAAATAACTATAAAATAGAATGCGATATATTCCTATCAGTTTTTGTTTTCGAGAAGATCGGATTTGTAAATCCGTTATGCTCGTGTGCTTGACTTTTGCACGAAGTAGAACCGGTAAGTCATGAGCAGACACGTCAGGCGATTCCTATTCAGTACCACGCGTGTTCGTCGAAGTTTCAAACTCGATTTTCTCGAAAACATAGTCTCATACGAAGAAATTTTGTTTTACACGTTTGCCATATTTTTGTGTGTACTATCACTCCCTTATTAGTTTATAGTATCAGTTACCGATCAGCCAGCATTCGAGCGACACCATTTTTTTTATTAAACATGAAAATCAATTTTTGCTACAATCGTCAAATAAAACGTTAATAAAACGTTATATAATATTGTTGGGCATTCCTCGCAGTTCATGTGGCCCGCGACGCGACATCTCGTTTAAATAACAATTTATTTATAAATTATTAATTATTTACAGTAAAATACGATACAGATTAGCTTTATCGAATTCGCTGTCCAATATAATCAACAGGCAGACTTCGACTACTTTCCATTGTTTATCGGTACAGTATGTCCGTGACAACCCCTATCTTGTATTACTTCTTCAGGGATTGTTCATCACGAAGTAATTTTTACGAAGGTATTTTTAACGAAGTTATTTAAATTACTTAATTTTAAGTAGTCTTTAAATGGTATTTTGACGAATTTTATCTTTTCTTTCCTAATATTATGAAACCAATTGTTTCGATTTTCTGTTACTGCTTTGATCATTGGTGTGGCATCCAACGTGTTAAAAATTAATTTCTAGACAAGACAGTATATCTAACGATTAAAAAAATATATATATTTTGACGATTAAAAAGTTGTTCAAGGAACAAAGGATTTCTATCATTCTCAACAGTACGATAAGAGAGATCGAAGTTATTTGAAATTATGCTGATTCTTACAGCTACATCTTATGCAATATTCGAAGCCATCTATCACATACAAACATGTAATCTCAACTGTTCCATCATGTACGCAAACTCCGTGAGTATAATCAAGGCGATAGAAATCGCCTAAATTATTCAAGAATACCTCGTAGGTCTCTTAAACGACACATACGTAATTCTCACCTGAATTACCTTATACCAAGGCATAACCAGAAATGAAAACGTCGATATCACTACTAACCCTTAACGAGCATAAGGCCTTGTTACGGGGACATAACACTTATGCCATAGAAAACGAAATACCCCGCCATGGGGACATAACGTTTATACCATAGAAAACTAAAAGCCCTGATACGGGGACATAGCTTTTATGCCACAAGAAACGAAAAGCTCCGCTACAGGGACAAAGTACAAATATCATAGAAAACTAAAAGCCCTGCTACGGGGACATAGCATTCATACCATAGAAAATTAAAGCCCTGCTACGAGGACATGGCACTTATGCCATAGAAAACGAAAAGCCCCGCTATGGGAACATAGCACTTATGCCATAGAAAACTAAAAGCCCCGCCTCGAAGATATAGTACGTATGCCCCGCTACGGGGACATAGCACTTATGCCACAGAAAACTAAAAGCCCTGATACGGAGACATGGCACTTATGCCATAGAAAGCGAAAAGCCCCGCCATGGGGACATAGCACTTATGCCACAGAAAACTAAAAGCCCCGCTACGGGTACTTCAAGAAAATGTTCATTATTACAAAAAAGTATTTATATTTTATTACTTTATAATAAGCGAGTATTATATAAAAATCTCTTGGTCGCTAAGGGCTAAAGAAGTAGTAACAGACCTGAAAAATCGAACAATTAAATCAATCGAATCAAAACGGTTTTGAACCAAAAGGAGATCCAAAGAAACCAAAGTTCGTGGCATGACAAAATTTTTAAAAATTCATTTTGGTCATATACGTACTGTATAATTGCAGAAAATCTCGAATCCAAATGTATAACTATAAAATAATTACAAATACCACCTTAACATCGCTGTACTCAACCATTATTGGCTACAGAATATTAGTTTTTAGGTCTTTAACATATTAATTTGTACTTTAATATACATATAGTCAACTGTTCTCATACATTCACACATGGTTAATTCGACGTGCGAAGACTGCGATACACCAAAGCTCCTTTATCAAGAATATCGCGACTTGAAATTCATTAACAGTAGAACTATCGAGTAATAAATCCAACCGATGTATATTGCTTTGTAATAATGAGAAAATTGCATCCATTCAGATCTCGTGCAATTTTTATTCTAATGTCTGCTTTAATGAAGAAGTTCATTCGAAATTTTCTGTTGAAAATATTTTTATAATTTCAGTAATTGTAAACGAAAAAATCTAGTGTTAATGAATAAATTAGAAACATGGGACATATGGACCGTTTATTTTGAAAGTGGTACAAGTCCATTTTCTTCTGTTTCGAGAAAATTAAATGTTAGCAGATTTGACAATTAAAAAATATAGGTTAATTATGTGAAGTCTAGGAATGTTTGTACTAATTTATCAATATGTAATTTGATTACATAAATTTCTTTTAGGCGAATTTAACTAAAATAATATATATTTCCAGGCTGCAAATGGACTTACACCACTCTCATAATTAGTCAATTGTAAATATCATTTAATTTCAATTTTGAAATAACATATATCACTGAAAATATATTTCATATTAATCCAATTTTGTTTATAAATAATAACAAGAAATAAAATAGAATTAGTATTTTTTATTTTGAACGTTAATTACATTTATATAGTGTTAAACTTAACACAAGATATTGGTATTATTAATTATTTATGCTCTTCATGTGGCAGTGTTTTGAAATATTTATGATGCACAGGAGGTATATAAGGTAATAGCTGCTGCATATCCTTATATTTTTGGTATGTAATGGGCCTGGCATCGTGATACAAAGGCGCCAGGGCGATTTTTTCAAATTTTGGCGGTCTTCCCCGACACGTAGGTGATAAATTTAGAGTCTTAAATTCTGTGTCCTCCATTGATGTTTTATATAAAATAGTATACGGTGCACTTTTGCAAAATCTCATCCAACATATTTACAACGAATTTACTTTTTCTCCATTAGTGTTTCTTCTTACCTGTTTTTTAATTGCGTTTTGTAGATTTTTTATTGAAACGAAATTCTCTCGTTTCATTTCGTGTAAAATAAATTTATTATGTTGCCTACATTGGTTTATAACGTCATAATAATCCTGTGGTGTGTACAGGCAATTCTTTTTTCGTAATGCCATTTTTTCTGTCTATGGAAATTGGACTTACACCACTTTCATAATCAATGATTACGCAATTTCTTTTACCGGCCAATTTTAAATTCAACAAAGCATAGGCATTTTTTAAGATATTAAATACTAACTAGTTATAAACAAAAAGTTTACACTAAATTAATCATAAATTACGTCATATCTCATTCTTTTTAAAAAAGGACTTACAACACTTTCAAAATAAACGGTCCATATAAGAGATCCTTCAGGAATATAGGACAACCGCCAAAGTTTTTCACTAGGAGCTAACAACAACTTTGTTTTTGTAGTAAATAAAACAATTTTTTATAATAGTATATCCATATACTATCAAGAACAACAGCAGATTTAAATTTTATTGTACGAAAGTAAATGAAAAAAGAAACGGTTGGTTGGCAACGTTGTGTTTGTTCCACATCGTGCGGGAGAGATGCCACCATTAATTTATATGTCACGAAAAACTTTACACGTAATATTTCGTGGTGTATTCACTTTGGTGAGTTATAAAAGTAGCACATACAGCGATATTCTCAGGTAGTGTTTTGTTTACGTAGACATTCACGCAACATGAAAATAAAATACAATCAAAACGATTCCCCCTCCCTATACAGAAGGTATAAGAAATGCGGCGTCTCTCCTGCGTTTACAGTAAAATGAGATTTTTGTTTTCGAGAAAATCGGCTTTGCAGATTTGTCGAGTTCGCGTGCTTAACTTTTGTAAGAATTAAAACGGCAGATCACTAACAGTCGCGTCAAACATATTTTAGTGAATAGCACACACGTTCGACGAATGTTCGAACTCGATTTTACCGAAATATTGCCCCATGTAAAGAAATTTTATTGTATGCATTTTATTTGTAATCATCCTGGCTTTCGTTGTACCATTGGCTACGGATCACCTTGTATACAAAAAGGATATGTGAAATGTGCAAGTTATATTTGGTATTGAATCAAGTAAATGCAACATTTCCCGGATCATCTGTTATCGTCGAATTTTAATATTTTTATCGTCGGTATTGCGAGAACCAAGTAATTCAAGATTTAAAAATACCCAACTTTGCCATCAAGAAGCAAAAAAAATCTGTACCGTACATGTCGCGCTAATGATGTAGAAATTGATGCGGTATAAATTTCAAGTTTATAAAAAAAGACATGTGGATAATATTAGCTATATTAATGTCTATAATATCATTAGTACCATTAATATCATTAATAGTATTAAAATCATTAATATTATTGAAGGATTACAAGGAATATCCGATGATCTGGTTCAGAGGAGTTCAGATTACTAACAACACGCGCATCAAATTAACAAAACAGTATAATACATATTACATGAGCGATGCAGCGAAAAAGAACCATGACAGTTTCTGTTCAAGCCCTCGTTTTACACGGCTAAAAAAATTAAGCCCTATCTGAGGTTTACTTTTTAAATTTAATTTCACGGCATAATAGCTTTTCAGTTTAAACACCTTTCGTTTAACATTGACATTACAAGCACAAATGTATAAGAATAAAACAGTTCTGCAAAAATTAAAATAACTATAATATGATAAAACAATTTTAAGTTCAGATTATAGGTAAATAATGCGTAATTTACAAGTAATCAAATTGTATGCATAAAAATGAATAAGCGCTTTTAAACATTGAATATTAGTACTTATTGTTTTCTGTTATCTATAGGTGGGAAACTTGAGTAAATATTATTTTCAATGAGTATTTCATTTTGTACAGAGCACAGCATTTAGTTAAAAAATCACTCGTAGAAGCTTTGACTTGCCCTTGTTTGTACGGTTCAATGTACGGGACACTATTGTGTATAGACTAACTTTTCGGAGGCAGTAAAAAATATTTCAAAGTAGTAGAAAGAAAGGACGAAGGTTAAAATAGATAGAAAAATTTGATGCAATGAGTTATTGAAAAGATTGAAGAATAAAAGTTCTCTTTTTGTTCTAAAATGCTTTCTCAAAATCATATATTTAATTAAATATTATAAACAACAGGAAACGAGTTACAACCCTCTCGATTTTCGTCTTCGTCTCAAAGTTTACATTTATTTTTCTATTTTCTGTTTTTACGAAAAACAGCTTTATCTGTTATTACAAAAAAAAAATGCATCGTTTCAATCAAAATAAGTGAAATAAATAAGTGGCTTTCAAACAAACAAAATTTTGCAACGAATTCGTGTTAATCGAAAATAGACACTAAACTGTCCCATATACTTAATAGATCAACTTTTTAATAATCGTTAATAATTCAGCATTCGTTTATACTCAAACCGGCGTCATGCAAACAATGTTTATTTTATAGCAATTTTCTTATTTTACAGACCTTCATACGTTTCCTAAAAATATTTTAGTTACAGTTTCAATTCTCATATGTTATTTTACCCATTTGCATATGCATATTAGCATAGCATTGTATTTCAACCCTTGAGAGACCCTGCACTACATTTTGCATTTAAGCTTCTATATATCGTCAATTTAAAATAGAAATACTGGTTAATACGTATTCCTTATATTTTCTTACATCTAATGTAAATATATTATAACAATGCAATAATAACAATCACGAAAACAGTATCGCATCAACTTGTAACTCGATTCCTCTAAAATTAATACATGTAGCAATTCTAGGAAGCGTGCAGTGCAAAAGTTAAATTACTTTTTCTTTCGCGAAATTCTGCTTTTTAAATTCGTGCGAAAGTAAAATTTGACGTATTTAAAACTGCAAAATGGTAGAATTTCTACGTAGGGAGCGTATGGAAATTGAAAAGCAATTACATTTAATGTCAAACAGTTCTACATGGTTTTTGAGTACGTTATTTCCACGGAACTATTTTTATCTCAGACAAAAAAGGATAAAAACTGTGTATGTTTCGCATGCAAATGTAGTCTATCCTCTTCAATCGAAGTTACGCACAACTCTCCGTGTATTTTTGTTTTTTTTTTTCGGACGTTATTCGGTCTCAACATGTTTCTCCAGCGTTACAAGTTGGCCGTTCATTCTGAAAAGTCTTTTGCAATTAAAAACGGACGTGAGAGCACGCGGACTCGTTAACGTAGACGCGTTTCGACCGATTTTCCGGGATTCCGGAAAGGGGGGAGAGAGAAAGAAAGAGAGAGAGAGAGGGCGGTGAGGGAGAGCGGGCGAGAGGGAGAGAGTAAGAGAGAGAGAGAGAGAGAGAGAGAGAGAGAGAGAGAGAGAGAGAGAGAGAGAGAGAGAGTACCCTGACCTGATTCCGCTTTCGAATCTATTTTGAAATCTTGCCACCGCGCACGGGGATGCTCGCGTGTCTGCTGTGCTAACGAACCGGAGGCAAGACATGGCCACATACAAGCTCATTCAATTTTATCGCCGTTAATGGCCACGGTGTGTCGAATTAAAAAGGCACTTACCATTTCTAAAATCGCGCTTTACAACTCGTGGCCTTCGTTAAGCTCCGTGCACAAGCCAGACGAATTTCCTGTCCGATTGTTCGATGCTATTCGCAAAACCTCGATAACGACCTTTAGGTTCGATCATCGCCGCCGAATAGTAATAATAATAATAGCAATAGTCAGGATAATAATAAACAAAACAAAAATTACAACAGACAAACTAGAACAGACATCTTTATTTTATAATTATATTCGTAATTCCATGTATACGGTTCACAAACGAACGAATATTTAGTACATTTTAACCAGTTAATTGTGGCGCCCTCGTTTGAGAGTACGCACCGTTTTGTGTCGCCAGAATCGAACCATGACGAGTATACTCGTCAATCACAGAGTAAGTTGGGCTGGTAAGATATTGGATCAAAAAGATGGGTTTATTTTATAAAATTGACAATTTTATTACTAATATTTACTTATTTGGTTAACATCCACATATATTACATACATATTAAACTAAAAACGCAATAAAAACTAAATATTGTAAGTCAGTTCCATGACTGACCATACCTGAAGGAACCCTATTATAAATCAACTTTCTGACTTTTGTCTTTGCCCCTTTTAGGCTAACATCTAAAAAACATTATCATCGCACATAAATAAATTCGTTATGCGAACTGGTAAACTGTTTCAGCCGGTGCATACGGGGACACATGAGTTCATCTCAAATTATTTATATTTTTTATTTGCTTGTTTTATTCCGCCATGGCCTCAAAATATTCTAAACATCTTGAAATTTCAGAATATGTTTTGTTTTTCTAAAAAATTACTATTTAAATAGCCAATGGTCACTACTTTATACGCATGACGAGTATACTCGTCAAAATACAAAATCGTGCCACTTCTCCATGACACGTATACTCGTCAAGCACAGTTAACTGCTTAAAAAGACATGTGAAAAGGGGCTGGTTTAATTAAAATTTTTGGAATGAGTGACCGTCTCTTGTATCTTCCTACTGCTAAGGCAGTTAATTTAGTATTTAACCCTTTGCACTCGAAACTATTCCATTCGAACATACACATTTACGAACCTGATAAATCGGCAACGAAGGAGCCGACCATTTTACAAGCATTGTATGTTGACAGTTTTTAACCCGACAGACTGACACCATGTGCGATATACTTAACGAAACGACAAACAGACAAACAATAATAAATTCCTGTTCCGCTTCCCTAATAATAAACACAAAAAATAGACACTTTCAGTAGCCGCTACAACTTCTTTAATGACGTATACCTTACAATAAGTATTATATGAAGTTTTAATAGATGCAGTCTTACTATTACAAAGCAACCTATATCGTTGGATTTATTGTTCGGTAGTTCTAGTGTTAAAATGATTATAATCTTTTTTGCCTGTTTGTGCAACTGTTTGGTTACTATCGATATGTCTAAATAACAAGCTGCAGAATTAAGTGGTAAAATATCTGGAATGTCTTGTATAAATGAAACAAAATTGAAAACAATTTTAATTTCTGAATACATATTTCAACACTTATGTTGTATTCGTAATTTAAAATAAATTCAGAATCATATGGTTGCAAGGGACCTATAGAAATATCGAAATGACCTATACTAAATATATAGAACAAAATGTTTCGGTATTTATAATTTTTCTATAAAGTACTTGCTTTATATTGCATCTTTCGTTGCAATTAAAATTGAAAATTGGAAAAATAATAACATTCAAAAAGTAAAGGAGATATTTTTAAACGCACATATCAAATTTGGGAATGCATATTAGTTGAGAAATTCAGTTTAAGACTATAATATGACAATAATTAGACTTTATATATTTAGAAGAAAATGTAAAACAGAAGTTACATTGGACGAATTTAAGAAAATGAATGGCGTATTATCGTCCAATCAAAATTACTAAAGAAGAGAAGACATATTTCTGTATAGCTCCTGTTCCTTATACTCGACACAGGAAATGTTTATTTTCCATAGAGATCCGAGTCGAATATCAATAATAGAAAAAATTGAAATAGATTTCACCAAATGACCAAACTATTCCATTCATAAACGGTAGGGTATCAATGAAACATCTTTATTCATGCTGGATTATGGACGGAGTAGGAATGTATATTTGATTATGCATATAAATTGACATATATGTGTCGTTCTATATATTCAGTAAATAAGTAAACGAATATATTTCATATTTATCCAAATAAAAGTAACCGCATTGTATAGTGTACGTTTTATCAAAAAACCAGATATTACGGTGATCGATAAAACAAACAAAACTGAATACACCCAGCGATGACAAATTCATCCCTAAGCACACAGCACAAATAAATAAACGCTATTATCTCAAGAAGTCGAAAGTATGTGGAAACAATATGATGACGCATAAACTTTATCATAAAATCTACAATTGCTGGAAGTATCAACAGCCATACATTCTCCTAACCATTACACAGCCGTTTTAAACGTAACAACAGTAAAAAAAATGTGTACAATTATTTGTACAATAATTATCCAACTAAGAACTTGGCATAGTAAGTTCATAATAAATAAACCCTTAAACGGTCGGGGTGAGCTCTTATGAACATCACGCCTTCATCTTCTTAAGAATAATTACTCTTTTGTTGTGTACCAGCTATGTAAATAAGAAACGGGAATTTTCGTATAGAAAATACACGTTTATTGTATGAAAATGATACAAAATATTTTATTCATAGTATTGCCCATTGGTAACTATACATTTTCTCCTCTCTCTGACAATTTGTGGATGTCACGCTACAAAAACTCTTCCTCTTTTGAGCAAATCAGTTATCGGGCATTTTTGTACATTTTCATAAAATGTGAAGTGCTGCTCAGCAAGTGCGTGTATGCACATACAAGCATTGTATGTGGACCCGTTTTTACCCCGACATGCTGACACCATGTGCGATGCACTTAACGAAACGACAAACAGATAACCAATAATAAATTCCGGTTTCGCTTTCCTAATAATAAATGTTGCGTAGGCTTCGTTTTCCTAAATATTTATATAACAATACAATATAACACCCCATTTACATCTTGTTAGAAATAGTTGCTCTTTCCTTGTGCACATGTAATATAAGTCTAATATCATCTATACATTTCGATGACACAATTGATTAACATTAAGATACACGGATAAAAACGCCTCGTCTGTTGTGTCTCGAAATGTCAATTTGTCTGAGGGCTTTTGAACACCCCATCCGACCATTAACGATAACAAATTTCAACTGCCTACTTAATTTAGCGTCACAAGTACACAATGAATTAGCAATACAAACTTAGGCAAAGAATTTGTTGAATATTTTATTTCGACGAACGTTGGATAATGTATAAAATATTCAAAATGCTGGAAACAAACTTTTACTATATGAGCAGTGGACAGATTAAACTGAAACATAAATCAGGACGCTGATTTGTGTTCCCTAATGTATTGTTTCTTAATGTTACAGTGAAGTAGTTAATCGATAAAATGATTAAATCCTACTACATAGTTGATCATAAGAAAATTTCTGGTAAATGTATAAAATTTGATTATAACAATAAGAAAGAATTAAAAGAGACACACTAATAAATTGACGAAATATACTGTACATGCAATAAAAACAATATTTAGTTGATAATTAATTAGTAAACGCCGAAAACTTTGATGTTTTTAATATGTTATACAATAAATCTAAAAAGTATTTGTAGACTACGTTTTCTAGTCTCGAAAAGTTGTGGACATTTAATTGTGATACTTTCGTGAAAACAAATAGTACAACAATAAGCTTCTACTCGTTGCAAAGCTGGAAGCCTTTTTTCAGAAAGCAACGTTTGTTTTCCTCTAAGAGATTTTTGCACGATATTGCAGGAGGGACATTAAAA
>CM052093.1:8090548-8112012 GCA_028453745.1 Agapostemon virescens | reverse complement strand
TTTCCTCTAAGAGATTTTTGCACGATATTGCAGGAGGGACATTAAAAGCTCACGTCTCCTTAAAAGTGTTATAAATTCAGACATCTCTAAAAACTTTAACAAATTTTTCCCACGAATGAAATTGCTATAGATTTGAAGACTGAAAACTCTGATTTACAACGACTCCTTAAAAATTGACCTGTATCACTGATTTATGAAAAAAATGAGGTACAAGTGCCGTCGAATAAAATCCCCAGGGAGAAACTTATACTATTGTAAAATTGGCGATACACCTTTCACGCGAAACTCGAAAAAAGTGATTTTAAAGAATCGTACATTTACTTTTATGACGTCGTTTTAAAGAGACGTCTTTGATCTGTGAATCTGTGGTAGTTGCATCTATGGAAAAAATTTTGCAGTTTTCACAGACGTTTAAATATACAGTATTTTTGAGCGAAAACACGTCTTAATATTATCAGCCGCTACATCGTGAAGAAAAATGATTGAATAACATAACTAAAGAATAATGAAAGTAGATGCTTCTAGCTTCAAAATGAGTTTAGATTTATTGTAGTATGATCATTTTTTACGAAATTATCGCAGTTTGAATATACAGTAGCGCACGGAAGTATTCGGACACTCTTCAAACCTAAATAACTTTTTCAAAATTGAACCAAACGACTTGACTTTTCTGGAGCAACTAGCAGCATTGATTTACTAAATGATATGCAAAAATAATTTTGAAATAATTCTAATTGGTAGAAATTATGTGGGAAAGTAGAAAAGACATTTTTATTTCAACTCGTAATGAAAATTTAAAATATGCGTTTTTCAGAACTGTGTTAGTTATACACATGCTGAAAATCTCACCGAAATCGATTGACGCGGGAAAAAATGGCACGCGTAGAAAGATGTAAGAATTTCTGTAGTTTAAGCAGCAACTGATCAAGAATCGTGAAAAATTGCGATTTTCACCATTTTCGATGTCACGTGGCTCGTGTGTACGTCGATCGATTTTAATGAATTTTTCTGCATGCGTATAACTCAAATAAAAAATATTTAAAAAGTTCCTTTTTTATTGGTCATGTAATTCACATCAGTTCCAACATTTACAAAATTTATTTTAAATATCATTTATTAAATCAATGCAACTAATTGCTCAAGAAAAGTCAAGACGTTTGGTCCAATCTTAAAAAAGTTATTTAGGTTTGAAGAGTGTCCGAATACTTTCGTGCACTACTGTAAGTAATTTGTTGTGAAACGAAAATTCGATATACCAAAGCTTCTTAGATCCGGCGTGTATCGGAATTATTATAATTACTATTATTATTAACGTGAAGATTGTGTCAGAGTTTTTTTTCTACATTTTTAATTCTTAGGATTCTATGAAAAATCTCGTCTTTCATATCCGTGTGTAAGTATAAAAGTTCCATACGTGTCAAGTTCTATGAAAATTTCTCCCAGTGCTTTTCTTGGCCATTACAAAAAGCACTAGCAAAAATGCTGACGTTCCTTTAAGGATTAAACTAATTAAACGTGAAACGTGAGTCGAACTGATAACGGCGTTGCGATTAAATGTAAATCTGACATCTTTAAATCCATTAGATTCCATTTTGGATAAAATCGTATCGGGCATCAATCACATATACCTATATACGTATGTAGAAGTAAATACAGCTTAACTAGTGTCCTAATTGTTCCCCATCACTGTTTATTGCGTAAATGAATGATAGTTGAATTTAGATATGCATGAATTATATTCTCTACGCATAGCCACATCATTTCGGTGTGACAACTTGATTACAGTAAGCAGTGTCATTGACTGAATCGTCAGTATCTATCAATCTTGAATGGCTATATTGAATTAACACAAGCTTGATGCTTTAAATATTGGTATAATTTAAATAAATCTCGAAACGAATATTCAAACGTACTACGTGCTATCAAGTATAACCTAACATAAACCTAAGCGAGATCATTTAGTATTTATAAATGTTTAAAACGCAAGATGTTCGTCTTTTTACACAATTTTCTGAAGCAATTGCAAGAAACAGAAGGCACATAGAGAATTTTTTCTTAACACTAAACCTATCAAGTAGGTCAAACGACCCTTTTCAGATTTTCAATTTTACTATTGTCGAAGTTATAAAATTGTCTTTATAGGAATCGATTAATTAGATATCTTTATTCAAATAATTCAAATAAAAATCGCAGAAATTTTAAATGAATTATAACTCGTTATTTTTATAAGATAATGTACCCCATGCAATTTTAATGCCCGTTAGGTTTAGTGTTAAAACATTTAAAACATTTTTTTCACAATGAATCTATTAGAGGTTTGAATACTGAATCTTCGTCTTTACAATGGCTACTTGAAAATCAATCTATGACCTTTCTCGACGGTTTTCTCGAAGAGAAATGAAGAACAAATTCTATCGTGTAAAATCTTCAAAGTATACCTTATATTATTTCAGAGATGTCAGTCCACCTTTCATTCAGAGCTCAATAAATCGACTAAACAAATTATCTATCAAATTAACTGTTCAATGTAAAAGGAAAATTTTTTAATTTCATGAATTTATTGAATCATCTATGGGCCGAATTTATTTCTTAAATATAAAAAAATATATGCAACGGAAAATTAACAATTACAAACCTATATATGCAGATTAAAAAGAATTTACCAGTTTAAACAATTTTATTATAATTTGTAATTTTGTAGCTTGGCAGTAACAACGGCTTACGATGTTTGCATTTCTGTGCATAAAAGTTTGCTTTTGGCGTTACACATAGATGTACGTTGCATTTGGAATATTTTATTTTTGGAACCCGTTTGTTGGATCACACTGCAGTGCATATGAATTGGTATAGTCAACTATATCACTTATAATTTCACTGTCAAATAGTTTTCGAAAATGAGTCACAGGAGAGCTGGGTGCTTCGGGGTCTTCAGTGCAATCTCCTTTCCAAGGGCGACGAGAACTATTATTCGTCTGGGATACCGATTGCTAAACAATTCCTTGTAGTCCTGAATTTTCTTTATCCGATAATGATTCGGTACTAAATTCATCGTCACTGTCAATAATATTTATGCGGCGTCGGGTAAACACTACTGGATGATCTTCGTTGAACTCAGAATCTAATAAAGTGTTCTCGGATCTATTGCCGCTAATGCGTCCAATTTTAATTCCTCTATCACATTTATGTGATCATGTATCCATATTTCGGGTAGATGATATGTAACTCTGAAAATAGAAGAAAGCACAAGCATTATTGTAAATATAACAAAATCTATCATAATAGCCTACTGTAACCTGAAGGTCACAAAACTGTATCATACACAAATAGTAAGAAAGTGATTATCGAAATTGCAAACAAATAAGTTGTTATTGATATGCAAACCCCAAAACCATTATGTACGCTTTGTTTTGTTTAATAGATAGAGTATAACAGAGTAAATAGAAGCACAAATCATGTATCATGTGCAGGCAACTTGCAAGATGTTTAATTTGATATTTCATGTTGACGGTGATGCCAACCGTTATCAATATTATTATTTGTTACCTCAGAGACATTATATAATTTAGACGTATACGCTATCTTATAAAAAACTAAAATCATTTGGTAAAATGTCAGGGTGAAAATTATGACAAATTATAAAACCGTTCCTTTCTTTGTAAAGGCATTTATATTTTCCCCAAGTTTGTAATGTTTTTCTACAAATCAGTAACAAATATGCACAATGTTATTTATGTCACTATGAGTTAGAATCACAGGTCGACAATGTGCAATTTGATCTAAGTTACATGTTAAGACTTCAACTCGCCTTTTTAACAATGTAGGTTAAATATACACGCGGCGTTCCTTTTGTAGAGTTTTCCGAGACTGCGAGAATAGGGACCGTAATTCAGCGACTAAATAATAATTAAAGAACTCGAAGCATGCACAGTACTTGTTCGTAGCTGATCCGATCAATGTATTCCATTATAACGAGAACAAAACAACGTCTGTGTTTCGAATATACCGAAAGACAAGCCTGTAATTCATTCTGGAACTCGCGTTTAGTACTTCGCCGTGATTTTTAATTGTCACGGGTTCGTTAAAAACAGGTCGGAAATTAGTTAGCCTGTATTTTAACAGCGTTATCAAAATACAACTTCGATACGGACGAACGCGAAAATGAATTTCAACTGGGAAAGTGCTTGGAAAATTGATACTCTGTATTTTAAAAATTTCTCATTACCATAAAGCTCGCAGATTATTCTCCGACTGAAATTCCGTTGAATGCGCGAAAATTATAAATGAATTGAGTAGATGAAACTTTCAAAAGAACAAAGAGATTTTTTATCTGGACGTCGGAAACGGTGAGCTGACTTGTTATTTGTACTTAATTTCACCTTCCACGTTCTTCTCCCATTCTTAATTTATTTAGTCGACAATCTTTGCTATTTGATTTCCCTCGTTTTTAATTTCTTTTCACATCGCAATTAAGAAACACTCGGTTAATAAATTAAGAAAATTTTCCTTTGACTAAGCACACTCACACCTTGATGCTAGGTTTGTACAGCTGTATATACAAGTTGTTTAATTTCTAAACACAAAAAATATATTAATATTTTATAATTTCAGTATTAATAAATGTGGATTCTTATTATGGGGTCTAGTTGATTTTATTTTTCATTTAATATATTGCAGACACTCTGTGTAACAGAATTTTAGTATTAATTTGGTTGAAAATGAAAGTAAATTCTTATTTGTGTAAAAATAGTAGGTGACATGGTTAATGATCAAATCAAATTACGTTTCCCAGAGTTTGTATCTTACAGTTATTGAAGTTATAAAATTGCCTTTGGTAGATAATGAATACATTCACTTCTTCATTCATATTCATTAATGAATATATTAAATCTTGTCATTTTTACAAGGCCACATTCTCCAGTCGATTTAATAACTCGGTAGGTTCAATGTTAGTTACACTTTTTAAAAACGAATACATTTTTTTAAATTGTTACAAATGGCTTAAGTTCTTTCGAGTTGTTAGAGGGATTAGTTTGAAGCCTTTTTTAAAATTTATCGAATTTGTGAGAAAAGTGGAGAACGACAGTTGTGAAGAAAGCGTAAAACATGTTTTTTGTAAATCTAAATGTGTACACATGTGTGCAACATTTTACCGAAATTGAGTGATGTATAAAAATACTATAGGCATTGAAATATTTGAAAACCGTTAAGTTTCGTGCTACACCCCTTACCATACATTTTCTTTGTAGCTAAAGTTATTGTAATATCTTCATTGCTAAAAATATTACAAAAAAGAAAAGACATCTTTCGTACTGCTACGTCCACTTCAATGCTCAAATATTCATTAGAAATGAATAACATTCGCTTTCGTCTAAAAATAAAATTATGATATTTCTATTTGTAGAAATAGATTTGATTAAGCACACTTACACCTTGATGCTAGGTTTGTGCAGCTGTGTATACAAGTTGTTTAATTTCTAAACACAAAAAATATATTTATATTTTATAATTTCAAAATTAATATATGTGGATTTTTATTATGGGGTCTAGTTGATGTTATTTTTCATTTAATATATTGCAGACACACTGTGTAACAGAATTTCAGTATTAATTTGACCTAAAACGGTTCCATTATACATGGTTCGTTTCCTTCCGTGAATAAGAAATTTATTATTATCATTCGTAAATGTAACATTCCAATTTTTACTAACATCGTAAATGTTACTATTTTAAATAACAGTAAGGTAATGTTTAATGTCGCCTCAGAGGTGTCATTAGACCGATGAATATAATTGAAATCTAAATTGAAATCCAAGAAAAATCGGACGACAATGGCTTTCGTAGCATGGAGAATTTTTACATAAACTTATACATTTATTACACTGTGTTTCCACTTTACGTATAAATAAAGTTCTTTACAAAGTATATGGAAGCAGATGAATTTTAAACTGAGACCAGCATGAAGATTTAAACTTACAACTGTAACGCGAAGTGCACGCAAAGTGGATTATTTCTCCCTTGATGCGACAGCGAACGTGAAAGAACGTAACCTTATGTACGGATTAAACTACGTAGCAATGGGGTTTTGAAAAAAATGCAACATCTCCTTATACCGTGCTGCAAGGAAAGAGAGCGCGGTGAAAAGAGGTGCGTTCATATCTTAAATAAGATTGGAATTAATTTCCCGTCGAAAAATTTGCGATATGTCGTCTGTTTCTATTATTGCAAAAATCCCGACGAATTAATAAGTCTTGGCCGACTGTTAAGAAAAATCTTCTGACACCCAAAGAAATTCTGAATCGAAGAATGGAAATTTTCGTGGCGATTGCGATCTATAAAACGGACGTAAAAAGGGAAACGGTCTCGGATAACAATTACGTCACAAATAAATCCCCTTATCTCGACCGCGTTACAACGTCGTGAATAGCGAAGCGAGCGAAACGACAGCGCTCGTTCATAGACCTAATAACGTCGGCAAACAAAGTCCGCGAGAAGAAACCGTTTCGGAGCGTGTTCGCATTAGTCACGGAGAACGAATTATTAATACGGTTGGTGCATTTGAAAGACAGATGCATAATTCTCCTGGTAGCAGCGTCCCGAACATTTATGGAGACTCGCTCTCTTCCCTCCTTCTCGTTTCGTCCGCCGGTTTCTCGACTCCTCTTACTCTCGCTTCCATAAACCCCCTTTCCCTTTTTCATTTTGAAATTTTCATCCTATATAAGCTCGTCGGAGAAACTTACGCTTTTCGAGTACGGAACTCTCGTTAGAGAGATCGACGAATGGATCAGAGCACTGAAACGGAACGGAGTTATGAACCGATCGAGGAATACCCTCGTCCATATTATTTATTCACTATCGGGACATATATCTGTGTGTTGGCTGCGCTTGAATATTTTACAGAAAACCATCGTCGGTGTCGGCGCGTTTCATCGTTACCCATGATCCCTCGCGCGGATCTCGCGTTGACGATCGGACGAATCGTAAAATCGATTCGAGCGAGGGATAGAGAGAGAGAGAGAGAGAGAGAGAGAGAGAGAGAAAAAGAGAAAAAGAGAGAAAGAGAGAAAGAGAGACGAGTCGAAGGCGTTGAAGGAGACCCTTTTACCGGATTGGCAAAACCACGATCGCTACTGAAAGAAAAGTACACCGGAGGCCGGCGTTAGCCCCCCACCCCCTGTGTGCGCCGTGCCCCCGTACCCCGCCGATTCCATTGAGCCTCAGACCACCCTCAGGGTTGTTACAGAGACTTCTTTGGGCTGCTGTGAACCGTCGAATCAACCTTCTTAATTAACGAACGATTTTTGCGTCGGAAACGAATGAAAGGATCCCGGCCGGCTCTCAAGGTAGACATGAAAACGACGGGAACGACCCACGGCCGAAAGGATCGGCTCGCCTAACTTCTGCTTAATCTTATAGATTATCCAGTCAACGGGCCTCCTTTAAATAAGCAACCGGACGGATTCGTTTTGCTCCCGCCCCTCCCGGGCTGCCTCTCCAATCAATTGCAAGAAAATCGCGGCGTTGCGGCTTGTTGCATTCGCCCGGCGGTCTCGCGGTGATTAAAACACGATATTCGCTGGCTGGCGGTAAAGTTTCGCGAGTCTTAAATTATATCGCAGCCGATATATTTTCTTTTTCATTCCCGCGTTCTCGTTTTCTGTCTCTCCTTCTCTCTCTCTCTCTCTCTCTCTCTCTCTCTCTCTTTCTCTCTCTCTCTTTTTTCGACCCGGGAGAATCGCTATGAATCACGGCCGCGTTCCGCTTCAGCGTTTTCATCGAGAACATCCATCCTCGTCAACGGGACGAAACTGCGCCATCCCCGTGAACAATTATCGAAATTCCCTGCACAACTTTTTTAAAAACCGGCGGCTCTGGTTCCCTCCGCGCGTTACTTCCCTACGAGTGCGAGTATCTTCGTTCCATCCATCCATCATCATTATCCGTCATCTGGGAAATCCTCGTCAGAACGTCGCGTCGGGAACACGCCGTGCCGCGCGGTACAGCGACCACCGCCGCATTCGCAGACGCGCAGCGAGGCAGGCCCGGGGGTTCCGATTCAGGCGAAAGCTTTTCAATCGAAACGACATTCCATCATCCTCAAACGCATCCTGACCAAACGGTCTGCAGGTGTGGACATCGGCTGCTAGTAAAACGGTTGCTCCTCTCCTTCAACCTCATTGTTCCATTCTCCCTCTCTGCCCCTCTACTAGCCCCCTCTTCCGGCAGCCGCCTCTTTTTTACCCTCAAACGTTCCTCTCGGTCTATTCACCGAGTAGCCCCCTCTGCTCCTCTCTGTCTCGCATCGAAAGTGGACACATGCTTGGCCCTAGACACCGTCCCTACGAATTCCAGGGATCAATGCGTCGGTGCACCAAAACGCCTGCGCCACCCCCTTGAACCCCACCACACCCACGCCGCTTACCGGAGGAGCAGCAACGGCGGCAGCAGCAGCAGCAGCATCATCAGCAGCAGCAGCAGCAGAAGCAGCAGCTGCAGCAGCAGCGGCAGCAGCAGCAGCAGCATCGGCAGCAGCAGCAGCGGCAGTAGCACTAGCATCGTCGACAGCGGCAACGAGGGCGATGGTAGTGGTAACGGTCGTGGCACGGCAGTACGTACAACCCTCACGGACACATGCGAGCCAGCTCGTCGGTCCGCGCAAATTCTAAAGTACGTAGACCCTACGGGCCTGCTGTCAGAGTACTAGTGCGTGCCGACTGGTGGTGCTGCCGCGCCGGTGTTCCTAGTTGTGTGCCGTAGAATCTTCTCCTCCGACGAAGGAGGCAAAACCTACCCTCCACCTTCGCGCCCCTATCCGATTCGCTCCCACTCTTCCCACGCAGCGCCACAAAGAGTGGGAGAGAAAGAGCAAGGGAGGGGGGTAGGGAGAGAGAGAGAGAGGGAGCGAGGGTTGAAATAGAGGGAGTAGAGAAAGAGAGGGAGAAAGAGAGAAAGGGATAGGGTTGTCGCCGTCCCGTTTCCACTCTGTTCGTAGCAGCATCAGCTACTCCATCGGCTTCGGGGAGCGGAGAAAGAGAAGGAGCGACGGAGAGGGTGTTCCCCTCTCCACGACGTGCGCGATACCCGAGCCTCGGAAATTCTGAAAGCGGTGCGCGCCTGTGCAACTCGCGGGGGTGGCAAGGGACCGAAAATCGAGGTGAAAGGAAACTCGGCGGATCCGGCCTAAGGGTCTCTCCTAGGGCTGGTGCGTATCGGTTCTAGCGAAAAATTCACCCGTGTGTCGCACGTCCCTGGTCGAAAAAGGCTTTGCGAGAGCGAGTCGACTCGCCGATACGCGTTATTGTGTCGCGCGCGCGATCGTTTCGCGGCTCGTTCGCCCCATCGCGGGCTATACTCCGTCGAGACGACGTTACACACGTTCCCGAAGCCGTAAACACGCATACGCACACGCAGGCACGCAAACACGCAGCCAACCAACCAACCAACCGACCAACCAACCAGCCAGCCAGGCAGGAACGTACACGGAGCAAGTACGTGGACGGTGTCGTCGTCGTCGTCGTCGTCGTCGTCGTCGTGTGTATCGCGTATCTGGTGGTGATTTAGTGGTACGTCACGACCGAGTTTCTCAGGATATACACGTATTATTCACCGTCTGCGACGCAGAGCCTCCGTCAACCCCGGTGTTATCTGTTGTGTACGATCGGTCTCCGCTTGACCCGGGCGAAAGCATAGGAAGCAGAGCATCGTCTCGATGAACAACACCGAGAGATAGAGAGGACACTTACGCGAGACCTCCGTTACTCGACGGTTCAGCGGACTTGTTCGATCCGTGCTGGTGGTGGCGGTTTCTTCCTCGCGTGACACACTTTTGTCGCGAGAGAAGAGAAACTCTCGCCTTCTCGTTTTCTCTCTTGTCTCGGTTTTGCCTCTTTGTCTCGATCTCTCTACGCGCGCGTCTATACGTCTCTTTTCTTCCAGCCCCTCTCTTTCTTTCTCTCTTTCTTTCTTTCTGTCTTTCTCTGTCTCTCTTTCTTTCCCTCTCATTCTCTCTATCTCTGTCGTCTCTCTTCTCGAGAAGGAGGGAACCGTCTTGAGGCGGACTGATTTATCCTGATACATCGCTCACCCAACCCCCCTGCCCACCTCCCCAGTGCGTGAACGCAAAGTGAGAGTTTACCGTGGTACCCGTGAGTGTGTAGAACGTGATCAGTGGAAGAGTTATCGGTGTCTGACTGAAAGAAGGAACCCGTCTCGATCGTGGAAGAGAAACACAGAGCCCCTTCGAAGGAAGGTAGAGCAGCGAGTTGCTTCGCTCCTCGGTGGCGGCTGTTTAGATCCCGTGATTCGAGGCCGTTGCCTCCCGTGCCACCTCGGACTACTCAGGATTCTCGTTTAAACGCTAGCTGGATTCACGGAATACCGAGAATACGGGGGTATCATGTATCCCCCGATTGCAGTCCTCCTTTGAGGGTCGAATCGACGATCTCGCCCGCGTCGGTTCCCTGTGTGTTCCGTGCCGTTCCCCCGCGGTGTGTAATTGTGCGCTGGAACTAGACCCAAGTCGTCTACTCTCGAGGATCACTGACTTCGGCGGAAGAGCTGGTCCCGCTGAGGACTAACCGTGTACCACATTTCCCGCTGAAAGTGAGTCTCACGCTCTGACGATTCTACGCTTCATCTTGCCGGGTTGCTACCTGAATCCTCGTTTAAATTCCCCCCTCGGTTCCACCGTCGAACCGTGTGTCCTAGCTCTGCATGCTAACGTCTAACCAGTGAAATTCTCCTCTACACACCTTCTCTCTGGCTTCGTTCGCAGGGTAAACCCTTTGCGAACGATGTTGATTATCCAAGAAATACTTTTTCCGTTTCAATATGTATAAAAGGGGCGAACGAGGGGGGAGGGAGGGTGGCGTCGATACTGTTTACGTAGCAATCGAGTATGCCTGTTTCTAACGCGATAGAATTCAACGCGGCTGATTCGCGCAGTTCGGTGCTCGGACGAAGAGTAATCATTTGATGGCGACGTTTCCTGCGTCCATAGTCGTCGGTGTCCATCGATGGTCATGTTGTGCGCGCTCGTAGCAGGTGAAGAGTTAAACGGTGCGCGTTAGAGTACAACGCTCGGTTAGGAGGAAATCGTACGACTACGAAGACGGTTTTTAAAAAGCGGTCAGGCGAAACGAAGTTAAGCAATGTCGGTTAATGGCGTTTCCGAGTAAGACGAAAGAAATCCAATTTGCCGGTTTCACCGTCACTTTGTCGCAGCGCGGAATCCCGTAGGAAGTTCAGCTGTGTTGACTGGCCTACAGTGAATTCAATCAACAAAGCGAAACCTTATCCCGCGCGCGCAACAGAGTGAGAGAGTGAGAGAGAGAGAGAGAGAGAGAGAGAGATAGGGAGGGAGAGAGACTCCCTGCTCTGCCAGTGTGTCAGCGAATGATAATGCGTTTACCTACACGCCTTCGAGAACACGTAAGGCTTTCGCGATTGCTCCGGCTTTTTTTCTACTCAATTATCCACGTAACATTTCAATTGCGATCGTCCAGAGCCGTGACTTTCTTCGTCTGTCCGGCCGCTAATCCGACCGATCAATCACCGGGCAATCCGAGCGTCGTGTTACGCGCAGAAGAAGGCGTACGATGACAAAGGTTGTTCTCGCCAACCGATAGCTCACTGACTGACGAATGAAATTCCGTTGTCAATCAAGTCTATCTATCCGTAATTGGACTGCGGGATCCTCAGGCATTTGCCAATTTTTCGAACACCGCCGCAGATATTTTAGTCTCGTTGACACTCGACTAGTCGAGGAACGATAGTAATTATTAGACCGCGTATCACTGTGGAAAATTCGAATTTTCTGTGTCTGCTGTAAGAAAAGGGAGCCACTGGCAAATGTGTTTCTTTTTTTTAACGCCTTGTCATAGCGATTTCTTTGTCATTACTCTGTTATTACGTGTTCGTCGCCAAAAATGTTTATAGAAGACAAAAGGAAATTTATATCTCTCGTACGGCTGCATTTGCTTTAACCCTTAGAGTACGGAGTGGGGAACTTTAGGTCCCCCAAGATTAGTTTTTCTTTAATAACTTCGTAAATAATTTCTTTCTCTCTTTTTCCCTTTAGGTAGTCGAGTTTTATTTTAAATCCTGTATAAAAACTTAATAGTGGCATTCCATTATTAATTTATTTATAATTATAAGTTTATTTTGTGTCAAAACATGAAATGTTTGAAAGTCGATAGTATTTTATTTGTTTATTAAAAATAAATGCTGTAAATTTAATTAAATAATCGTTTTTTAATTTACTAACAGTCTTTGTAATATTAATATGCCAACTTGTAAACAAAACAAAATAATTTTTGTGTGGGGGACTTTAGTGAACCCACTCCGTCCTTTATGTTACAAAATGGACTCCGTACTCTAAGGGTTAATGCTGAAATGTTAATTTACAAAGGATAATATTGCATTTTGTCTAAAACGGAAGGCATCGCATATATATTTGTTAGATTTTGTTTAAAATCTTCGATACGAGTCTGACTCGTCGTAATATGACAAGGGGTTAATAGTTTTGGCAGCTGAAGAGTAATTATTGAGGCATTAGCTACTCAGTTTTGTTTTAAATGCATCACAGCATTCCCATCGCATAGCCACCTAGTGGCTATTTCACTTTACTTTATAAGATCAGAGTTTGTCTACTCAGATTTTGCGCAATTTTTATTGCACATCCAAAAAAGATTTGTTGATTAAATATTTCTCCATAAAACCTCCTTTGTAATCTTAGCAATTGTAAATTTGCAAAATTCGTGACAGATACCGTAGTTCTAATGTTAATATCAACGACTACGTTGCAGATTAAAATGTGTTGAACTGATTACAAGAAATAGTACAGCAAAGGTTTATTTCACATCTTCAGAATTGTTACAAATTAGAAACACAGATTCATTATTAATTGCAATAATACTTCTACGTAGGTCTGAAATTCTTTCACTATTTGTAATGTACTATATTATGTTCACTTCCATCAGAAATGCATAAAATACTGAAACTAATATATGTTTTATTTTATTCTCGATAGAATCTTTTAGAAACATTAAAATTTTCGTTATCTTAGTTGTTTAAAAATAGCCTTTGAAAATGTTAAACTGAAAATTTGCTTTTATCTAGACGTTACACATTTATTTTGAAAAAGTACGTAAATAAAATTCGCGAAATATCAGATTCGCCGAATAAAATTCTGTCTTTTTCAGTCTGATAATATTTTTTTTCAACGCTTGGATCTCATTTTTGTCAAATACTGCGTGGGTTAGATTTTTAACGATGACATTCCGCCAGGATAATGCTTGTTTTCACTACTCGGATAACGTCCTATTTCATTCCGTCTTATTAAGCCCGTTTACTTCCCTCGCGTCATAGTCGAAACGTAATCCCAATTTTAAGAATAAACTTCGTATTCAGCAATTTTATGGTCGCAGAAATTATATCATATCTCGGAATATTCGTAATTATATACTATTTATGATCACGGCTCAAATTAAAAGCGTACGAAATATCGCGATGTTGAAACAGAATTAAAATTAAATATGCCATTTCATAAACATTTGGACACGCGATGGAATTTAATAAAGGGTTGTATTATCCGTTATGAATTAAACTTTTATTATCGAGTCCAATCTGTATTATTCTGTGCACTAAAAACTTTTTTCATTCATACTTTCATGTTTCCACGTTCTCGACAAGTATTACCTGGCTTCTGTAATTTAAAAAGTGCTCAATTTTCAATCAAACCTTTCCAATGTAAACGTGTCCATTTCCTTCTCCAATTTTCGCGAATCCAGATACTCTGATACCTAAAATAAAAGAATCAAATACAAAACAAATACAACACACAATCATCCGAAATAATTCAATTTATTCGTTCATATTAATCTAACGATAAATATTGAAATCTTTATTTGTAGATATCGTTATTCATTTTGATTCTCGTACAATGTTATTGATGGTATTTGTCAATATGAAAGAAAAATGAATATGGCTTCAGCGAAAAGCTCAAGATGAAACAAATATGTCTTTCACTATGTTTTAGACATGTTATATATGTTCACTTCCAAATATAGAATAACAAAAACAATAGTATACACTTATTCACATAATAAGGTGTATAATATTACTATGCGTACACTTTTGCGTATTAATATTATTTCACGTAAGAGAAATGACAGTTTCATGCTTTATCGTAAATAGATTATGAGTGTCTCTACAGAGTCATACCTTTTTACATCGACTACAAAAACGTATGCAATTTATTAAAAATGATGCTTCGATGAAATACTATTAAATTTGTTAACACATTGATACAATTGATACAATGATGTTTCAATTTAATACTACTAGATTTGTTAGAACATTGATGACATGATATAATTGATAAAATGATGCTTCGATTAAATACTACTAAATTTGTTAATAAATTACTACAATGATGCTTCGATGAAATATTACTAAACTTGTTAGTACATTGATACAATGATGTTTCAATTAAATACTACTAAATTTGTTAGTCCATTGATAAAATGATATAATTGATAAAATGATGCTTCAATCAAATACTACTAAATTTGTTAATACATTGATATAATGATACAATTGATACAATGATGTTTTGATTAAATACTACTAAATTTGTTAACATATTGATACAACTGATACAACGACACTTCGATTAAATACTACTAAATTTGTTAATACATTGATACAATTGATACAATGATGCTTGAATTGAATATTACTAAATGAGTTAATACAGTGATGAAATGATAAAATTGGTACATTGATGCTTCGATTAAATACTACTAAATTTGTTAATACATTTCGACGTATTATAATTTTCGTTTAAAAAATAGCACAGCAAAAAAATTGTACTCACTTTAAAGTGTAAACTTTCTATTTTTGTCGTCCGTCGTTCATTTTTTAGTACCACAGTGATTGGGAAACTGCGAACGCTTTTTTCATCGTACATGTTCTGAATTGAACCTTGTGCAAAAACATTTAAACCTTTTTTTTGGTAACTTTTTGCAGACGGAAGATTTTCTTTTCCCTCAACTTTTTAAAGTTTCATATACGATTTTTTAGTCGATTTATTGAACGTTGAATAAAAGGTGTCACCTTTGTAGCAATATAAGGTACATCGAGAGGATCCTGCGTGATCAAACTTGTTGCAAATTTTTGTTCGATAAAAAGTCCAGAAAAATCGTAGACTAAATTTTAAGAAGTCGTTGTAGTGAGGAGAATTGAATTTCGTAGTCTATGGTAGATTTATTGGGAAACATTTTGTTTTGTGTTTCTAGTGACACCATATATGTGACGTTAGATTAACGATTTGTCCCGAGTTTTTCACCTGCTATATTATGCAAAAATATTTTCGAATAAAGTGAGTAGGGTTCTGCAAAGATAGAGGCTTCGAGCTTAAAAATTAATTCAGATTTATTATTGTACCATCTATTTTAAAGAAATTATCATGGCTCGAGTACTGACAATATCTCAATAATCTTTATTCTCCAAATGCTTTTTGGATCCACTGTATATGATGTTTCTTATCTTGCAGTTTATTTGAACTTGGTTAAATTAATTGCATTCACTTTGTTACTCGAAGTTGTTGTACGTACTGTCTTATTCAGAGAGTTCACAACTTCCTTATGATAAATTCTTTGATACTTTGTAATGGTATTGTAATCGAATTATAGCTGTGGTTGCACTTTAGATTACGAATTTGAGTGTATTGATTGTATTGGTTACAGAAAGAATACCTAACCTAAAACGATTATAAAAAGCATGTACAATACCTCAGTAATAGTGATTGGAAAGAAGACAAAATTAATTGAAAAGTTACAGACATATTCGTTTATATGAGAAATATACAGAAAAAGTAGAAACAGTAGACCATGGTCAGACGCGTTAACGGTACCTTTAATAGCCCGATTGTTTCAAGAAGTTTAGCTTTATTTTTCAGACAAATGATTGTTAACATTCAACTCACGGGCCACGTAGATTTACGTTTTCGCTTGAATTTTTGTTACGCTATTATCACTTCACAGGGGTGAATGTTTTACAAAATATCACACTAATAGAAGATACTACACATGCAAATAAATAATTTTGTGAAATTTTATCAAAAACAGCGTAGATTGAATAAAACTGCAACGCATTGAAGCCGTACGTACATGTTTATTTAATTCACTTTAAAAATGCTGAAAAACCGTGAAAGACTATATTTATTTTATACTTAACGAAGTGTGTGTACAAAAAGGTTTGGGCTGAATGTATAAGTAGATGAAGAAAGTTCATATAAATTGAACCAAATAATATTTTATTAAAAAGTTATTAGTATTTTAAAGATATCCATTGTTACGCAGAGTGCAATAAATTTACGTAATTGAACTCCAAATGCTTTTTAGATCCACTGTATAAGATGTTTCTTATTTCGCAGTTTATTTGAACTTGGTTAAATTAATTGCATTCACTTCGTTATTCGACGTTGTTGTACGTACTGTCTTATTCAGAGAGTTCATAACTTTCTTATGATAAATTGTTTGATACTTTGTAATGGTAATGCATTACATTTATTAAAACGTTTGAATACTAACATCAGCAGCGAAACAAGTAGCGGCAGCGAACGTGTTAAACGGAAACAATTTCTTTCGAAATGATTGGAATACGTTAAATGGGGATAAACAATTGGATCGCGATATTAAAAGTCTTACTGTCGTTAAAACTTTCTTAAAAATCATTAATTGATGATAGTTACTGTGTTTAAACAGTGGTTATCAAACCAGGAACTTGAAACTGCTCCTGAAATAGAAGCAATTTGTCAGATGAAATGAAAATTCGAAAGTTACAATGTATATTACCGAGAGTACTTCCTCAAGCTTTCTGCATCCTGTTAAAAGTTCTAGCAATAAATATATCGGTATAGACATTCGACGGTCAATGTAACGGTAACATAACGGTCAACATTTAACATAAAAATTAAAATTCCAGTCGACCACGCTTGCATATTGCTGGAATGATTTTTACCAATCAGTTTTTATGGAACTCCGATTCCATTAACAGCATCCCGAAGGCGTAAATGCTAATTGACCTCAATTAGAAAATTATCGACAAATAATGGGGGGAAGTTTGCGAAAATGCCGAAGAAACGCATGCACGATTCTTGACCACCCGTTTGTTGGACGGTGAACTCGTTGACACCATTTCCGAGCAGAAGTACAGCGCAGTGAATAATTATAATCTCCAAGTAACTTTTACATTTTTACCGATATTTAAACAAAAGCATAATTAAATATTATATTTCAGTGAAAAACAGAAACATGGAAAAACATGTAGTGTATATTTTGATGAAAAATCTGAAAAGAGGTTCCTTTAAAAAGTGCTTTTTAACTCTTTGCACTCGAATAGCGACTAGCCAGTAAAAATAGCAATACCATTTTTTGAGACAGTGTTCATATTATCAAATTCGTCTGTATTATATAAATTCTTAATAATTCAACTGTTGAACAAGAAAACAGATTCAGTGGCAAATGCATAACGTAAAAAGGATTCCAGAGAATAAAACTGTTTAATGTTGAAGGATGTGTCTTAATTTTGAAATTAAAATTGCTTCGACTGCAAAGGGTTAAGTTGTGAATGTCTCATAAACTCATTTCATTCATTTCCACACCTTTTCAATGAATATTTCACGGAGTTTCCTTTACTTCATGGAACTTGTAATAATTGATAAGATATACTATCAATTAGCACATTTATTATGCTTCTAGGAATCTATACCGATGAAGATTCTATTCGTTTTTCGAGTTCTAGAATGTTATTTATTGGGGGCTTGTCCTGATCGTAAACTTTCCTTGCTATAGAATACCTCAGAGAGTCTCGATGGGGTTTCAGTTCGAATTTAACGCCGGTGGCAGTAATTTGATTCCTAATTCATGTAACCACTTTTTCTATAATTCTCTCATTTTCGAATAATGTTATAAACGGCAACAAAGGGTCGTGTCCCATTTGTTGATATTTGAGATTTGTTAATTTTCATTCTTTAACAAAAACAGTTTCAAATTATTTATTCTTTTTAAGCGTTGTTAAGACTATTGCAGAACCACCTCCCTAAACTCTTCGCAACATAATTCACTTCTTCTTTCGCAAATCGTGCTTGATAACAACTTAACCCTTAACGCCCCAATGGCGCCTCTGAGGAGACACTAAACATGCCCTTACTGTTAGTTAAAATAGGTTTTTACGTCGCTATGTTTGCATTTAAGAAGTAATAAACTTTATATTCCCGAATGGAAATGAACCATGCACAATGGAACTCTTTTAAGTTAAAATTATGTTTTCGATTTGGGAATTAAAATTGCTTGGAGTATTAAGGGTTAAACCATCTGGCTCTCTTAGATTCAATTTCTTTTTCATTCCAAGTATGACTTATTTCAATATATTAACCTTTTGGATATATTTTTTGTAAATTGTCTGGCTTCCATATAACGCTTTGTAATGCTGACTTTTTAAAACATTTTTAATACTTATATCTACCAAATTTCTCGGGCCACATTCTGATGAGACCGGGATGACATTTAAAATTAAATTCTTCCACAATTTTTTTATAATGAAGCTTCATTTTTTAATATTTCTCTGAAAACTGCACGGTTTAGGTATTTTTCATTTCCAAGCTTTAGGCAATTTTTTACTATTCATTGCGATCCGCTAATGATCCTCGGAATTTGTAGCTGACTTTTTCCACAGCTTTTTGGCTCAATTATTCTCTGTTTTTCTATTTCGTTCAACTGAAAACCACGTGTCACGTTGCAGAAACAGAAAATTTTGAACGTAATCGATGAAAGATTATTTTTAAACATTAACTATAATGCTGTTTCGCTATACGAATACGAAACATCCTGCTCTGACATTAAACTTGTAGCTCACGTACAAAGAGAAAGACAACAATTTCTTTCTACGCGTACGATCTTACTACTGAATGCTATGTATAGGCAGGCAGAACCTGATGGTTCTCGATAGCATTGCGGAAGGAAACTAAGAAAGGTACTTGGTCTTATACTTACTCGCGTGACTGTATTTGATCTCGTTAAAAAGTGTGCTGAACTTTTATAGGAAGACTTTCCCCGAACGATATGCGAATACTCGTTTCAATAAACCGCATCCGTTCGCACGGCGTATTCGGTTTGACGGACGAAGAGAAAGGGAAGACGAGGGTGGCAAGCAGAAGGTAGAACGAAACGTAGAACGGCTAACTACATATCATTTTCTAAATGCAAATTCCACGAATCGTCGGGCACGCATTTGCGATTCAGCTTCGCCAGATAACGTGCTCATCGAATTTGTCGCACGGTGATTTTCGTCGGCGACCGTTATTCAACAATTCGTTATTTATGCAAACTCCGTTGGATATTCAGGAGATCGTGCGAAAAGAATCCGTCCCGTCCTGTCCCCTTGCAACCTCCCCTCCCCCTCGCCCGCCCCTAGCCGCCGCCTCTTTCTCCACCTCGTCCACCCGAACCACCCTCGTAACCCGCCTGAAGAACAATGGTTACGCATCGCAAAGATTTATGTATCGTTCCAGGGGATTCAATTCTCGGCAAGCATAGCCGCCTATTCGACCATTTCATTTAATCCCCGGCCGTTTGTTACACGGAAATTGAATTACTCTATTTTTGCATCAACAATTCGCGATATACAGGCCGTTACTAAACTCTTTAATGCTCGAGCGGAACATCCTACCGTTAACAACGACGAGAATTTGTCGTATCGGTGCAATAACGTCGACGCTTACCCTTCGGATCACCGATATTAACAATCTCACTGGCGTGTCGTGTCAGGGCACAAGTGGATAACCTGATACCTGGCCCGAAGAATTAATCTATGCCGTGAAACATTTCCCGTAAGAAACATACTGTTTGTTCGGTTTTGCGAAACCGCAAGTGTCGCTGATCGATGTCAGTCTCTGTGTACTTTTGAAAAAGCGATTTTAAATTTGCTCAGTTTGTATAACCTTTTTGGTTGACGGTTAAACCCTTAGCAGTACTTAGCAAATGTCTAATTTTATAAAATAATGTTAGACAAACACAACGTTTTCCTGTATAAAACTTATATAACTGAATTACAAGTTTTTTAATTGTATTATTGTATAGAAATTGAATTTTTGATCATTCGAATTCATCATCTATACGATTGTAAACGAAGAACAGATAATATTCAAATTGATTAACATTGGAAAAAATTTGATTTAAAATTACAATTAAATATTTAACACGTTGAATGGCATGGTGGTCACCGGTGGCCGTTACTATTGCGTTGTTTAAGAATGATTATCACAAGATTAACAGCATTGAATATCAATTTATTACCGTTATAGTTAACCAGATTGTACTATCAGGTGAGAATTTCATTATCCAGTAACTAACAATTCTTTTTAATTATACTAATCACTTTTACGAACAAAATACATGAAACTTGTCTGAGGCAAACAAAGTTCGCTCGGCATTTAACACGTTAAATATAAATTAAAGGCAAGACCATAAAGATCAGCTTTGCACCAGTTTTGTATTTCTGTATAAAAAATGATCATTATATTTTCATTCTAAAATGTAAATATAATAATATTGTATAACATTTGTTGGGGAATGTGTAAAAATATCTTAACCGATTTAGATATAGCAATTCTTGCAACGATAAATTTTGGACGAGTAGTATTAAAATACTCGGAGTAAGTACAGAGATCCGTGTATTTACGAGATATTCCGTGCGAGACGTAATTCTAGTAACCCTCAAAATCTCGACCGGGACCGACATTCTATTTCAAGGATTGTGGCATGTCAACCGAATACATAAAGTTATAGACTCGCATAAAAATTTCAGGAGATTGAGAGACGATCTTTTTTGCCAATCTTTCCTCGAACTAATAAAAAATTGAACACCGCCCGCAGCCAGGCGCAGTTTCTTCTGAAACATAGGAAATGCATTACCGATCTTTTTTTGCAAACGGTCGGTTTATCACACAAACTTTTTTTTTTCTTTTTATTGAAAGTGATCGAACAAACCTATGATTCTTACTTAAGCAATCTTACTCGATTTGTGCTTTATAGTGAGTTACTGCTCGAACTGTTCGATTCGCTACAGAAATACGCTTTTAGGAGAACAGTTCTGCTTAAAATGTTATTCGAGATCCATATTCGACAGAACTGCTTCTCCTAAGCTACAATCGGGATCCTGACAACACACTATCAATTTACACATTGACATATTGAATGGGTGACAAGGAATTAAGAATGTATGCGAAGTAAATTATAAACAAAGTGTATCGAATGCGGGATGTATTTGAAATTAGCTACTGTTTAATTGCGTGTAATGAGAAGACGAGATTGCTTAGAAGAAGTGCTTGTAACAATATATTTAGTAAAAATTCGGCGTTCTCTGAGGAAACTCATTTTAAAAGTTCGACGAGTTTGTGT
>CM052093.1:8067220-8079722 GCA_028453745.1 Agapostemon virescens | reverse complement strand
GATGGGACGGGACGAGACGGAACCAGGCGGAACGAGACGGAACGAGACGGAACGCTACCCCTACGGTATGGATAACACCGGCGCCCACGCACGCTTGGCTCAACTGGGATCTTCAACGCTTCGAGCGACGAACGGGATTAAGAACTTATGACACTCCACCAGACGACGCACTGTCACGCCGTACATTTTCTCGAGGGGGTTATCGGGACGTACGCAAATTGAATTCATCGTTTGTCGCGAACTCCCGTGCAGGTGCACACCAATACTTATCGATAGTGTACGGGTGTTTAGGCAAACTTCCGTTCTCGTTGACTGTTTTCGTCGGAGAGGATCTTTCCATTGAAGTGGCATGATTAGATGACAAGAGAGTCACCGCTCAAGTTTGATAATTTTGGAGTAGAACGGCGTCCTTGCCTCGCAGTGTCAATTACAGGGGGAGATCGATAGACTGCGGATCTTTGTGTAACGTAAAACTATTTGGTATTTGTTTGCTTCTTAAATTACTTTAATGGATCGACGTCAGTGTAGCGGTATTTTTAACACTTTGACTGCCAAGCTAACAGCCACAAAAATTCTACAAAATCGAAATGAGATGTTGAGAGAAATCAAAATTGAAAAAATAAAATATATATTGTATTGTATATACATTGTATATATGCAATGAATATATCAACGTTAAAATTAACGAAAATAATTCCGTCACCTATATATGGGTGACATGGCAGACAAAGTGTTAAACAATATTAACGCTTCTACCTTGTTTTTAAAGGTCTTCTGCTTATTTTCATGGATAATCGGTGATATTTATTGTCTAGTGATTTAATTGTGTAGCTGCATTGTTGTTCGAGTATTCGTGTTACACTAATCGGTAGGAATAATCGATTTTACTATATCTCGAATGAAAATAACTATCAGATTATTAAATCTGTTCAGATTTGTATAGAAAATCGTATTGTATACGGTTCGCATGAATCGATACGTGAAATGAGTAAAATACACGTACTACAATGGAAAATTTCATTATCATATATTACATTACACAAACAAGTAAACATAATCCAAGCTGTATCGTGTTTCGCATCATTTTAATCAGAAAAATGTTACACGTATGTTGGTGATTGTTTCGTATAATAATTATTGTCAGATTGTATGCATTTGTGCTAAAAGAGAATAGCAGCTATACGAAACTGTGAATATATTAAAAGAATTTATGAATATCGTTCGATTGTTTATGACTGACTCAGTTCATTAAAATAATAACATTTTTATTAACTATTTATTTAACTGCTATTTCTTTCAACTGATTTAGACAATTCTTATTTTGTATAAAGTTTCTCAGTTAGGTTATTGTGTAAATACTACGAGGATATCGCTCGTGTGAAGTTTGGTTACCTACTTTTAATAACAAAATTTATTGTTGCGTTTTTAATAATATGTAACAGCAAGCTAAAATTTTGCATAATTTTTCAGTATACACAGTAACGACTAAACCTACCACAGGGGGTCAAATACTCTTTCCAGAGATTTTATCTTACAATTATTGGAGTTGCAAAATTGCCTTCTTAGAAATTCAATCCATACACTTCTTTATTCGATCAAATATTGTAATAAAAATCGCACGAAATTTGAATAAATTGAATGCTGTCATTTTTATAAGGCCATATTTCCAGTCGATTCAATAACTCGGTAGGTTCAGTGTTAAGTAAACATTTTAAAAATAAATAAATTTTTTAAAATTGATACAAATGGCTCAAGTTCTTCCGAGTTGTTAAAGGGATTAGTTTAAAACCTCTTTTAAAATTGATACTGATCGGATTTGTGAAAGAAGTAGTGAAGAAAAGTTGCGAAGACAGCTTAAACTGTACTTTTTGTAAATCTAAATGAATGCATACACATACGTATGCAACATTTCATCGCGATCGAGTAATGCAAAATAATACCGTAGAAATTGTAGGATTTGAATATCTTTAAATTTCGTGGTTCGCACTTTGCCATACCATTTTCTTCGAATCTAAAGTTGTTATGATGTTTTCAACAGTAGGAATGTTACAGAAGAGAAACGACAATTTCTATCTTTTATACTGTTACGTTTACTTCAATGCTTAAATATTGTTTACAAAAGAATATAATTTAATTTCGTCTTGAAAGGAAAGTGTAATAATTATATTCGTCAAACTTTGTTTAAAATCTTCGCCACGAGTCTAACTTATCATAATATGGTAAGGGGTTAAATTGCATTTTAATAAATAGAAAGAGAGAAAGAAACCAGACGAATAAAAATGTTTCCTTGAGATTCTCGATTGTGCTTTTTTAACGAAGAACATATTACAATAAAAATTGATGCAATCTCTTTCTTACTATAAAGCAATGTCTATCACTGGATTTATTGTTCGGCAGTGTTAATACTGCATTTTTCTAATACTTTTACCGTATCGATCAAGTTAGAAAAATTAATTAATTTACAGTGAAACGTCCGAACGGGATTCTATTTGCACAATATTTTTTCAAAGTATTTTTAGTGTGTAAAAGTAAGTTAAAGGTTTTTCTACGAACTTATGCGAAGCTGAAATCGTGCGAAGCAGGCCACATATAATTTTGACCTCAGCGTTAGGTTGGGAACGGCAGTACCGGGCGGCAAACAAAGTCAACAGTGCAGGAATACTGTTCCCCTTTGCAGTGTGTGTTAGTACTCACAATGAGTTTCCGTGAGCATTAGTATTCACTATGGCCGAACGGAAATTGACTAAAAATTCTGATCTCTGAACAAACCTCACGTATTCTGTGCTTTCGGGTATATTGTTGGAGATCGATAGACACTGTCGGATGCTTATGAATGAACTGCATTCAATTCTGTGTATGTGACCGGACTCGCGAGTTTCTATTTTATACTATCCACTTCTATATTTGACTGAGTCCGACATTCTGTTTTGCGCAGGGTGTTCCGAGCAGTTTTGAAAACTTTATGGCCGGCACACGCAAGAACAAAGAAGTAGCTCGGTTCTGAGAGTTGTTCCTAGAGTTATCAAACTTACTTTCTATTTAGAAATTTATTGGTTCGCTCGAGCGGCGAACTCTGCATTGTCCTTCGAAGAACCGAGTCGTAGAAAGTTGCGGTATATTATAAAGCTGCGGATGTTTATACAATTTCATATTTTTATACAGAGATTTATAAAGTCGGAAACCGTGAAGCAATTTGTTACTGTGTCCAGCGCGATGTTCGCTTTTCATCTAGACGAATCGAACTTTTTCCACGTACTCTGCTTCTTCTGTCGAAGACATTGTCACGCCGTTCGCGCTGCCACTTGATCGCATTTTGCCTTCTATTTGTCCAACCACTGTATTCATGTTCGATAGAATACTATTGGTTCGAGCATTTGTTCCGTCCGAAATGCCGCTGGTTCAAGACAATAACGCTCCAGTTTACGGCAGTAAATTATACATATTTTGCAATCGCAAAATTACATCTGTTGTTCTAAAAGTTTAAAGTTCTACGTCTCAGATCAATACGTACTAGATTACTATTCAAAGTTCTGGCGATGTTCGAAGTACAAAGTTCAATATGTTTTCGCGATCTCTATACAGGGTGAGTCACCAAACATTTGCACCTCAAATATCTTTGTTTCTTCTAAAGATACGTAGAATATGGTAAGGACAAAGTTGAATGGTACAATGGAGACATATAAATAGGGTTTTACACGATGTGCAATGAATATTGGCGACCTACATGTATGTTGACATAAAGGAAAGTATATTTATATACTAGATGGATATGTCATAAGAAAATCATTCGATAATTTAAAAATTATATCCATTTTTGTAAAATGACGCAACAAAATCTTTCGCATAAATAGCCCGGGCCGTATTAAGGAAATACAGAATTATGCAAGCTATCCGCTAACTGGTGGTATAAATGAGATGAGAAAAATTCTGTATGAAAAAGTGTGTTGGAAATGTAAAATCAAATTTATGAATAGGAATCATCTGATGCGTCTGTGCACGACTTACCGGTTCTACTTCCTACAAAAGTTAAGCACGCGAACTCGCCGGATATCAGAAATCGATTTTCTTGAAAACATAACCTCGCATGGAAAATCTTATTCTACATTTTTTACTTATTTCTTTATGTGTAATAACGCCATTTTCGATTGTAACACCAGTTACAGAGTGCACCATGTCAAGTTCTAGACTGCAAGTCGTATCTTTCAATCGTGGTCATATATTTACATTTACAATGAGGAGGACATTAAATACCAATATATACACTTATAATATTATAATATTTAATATTTTATTTAATATTTAATATAATAATGTTTATTATATCACTGAGTATTAATCCCTTGCCACATTATGACGAGTCAGATGCGTGTTGAAGATTTTAAAAGAAGTCTAACAAATATAAATGTTATGCCTTTCTTTTTAGACGAAATCAAATGTTATTCATTTGTAATCAATATTTAACCCTTTGGGTACATTTGACGAGTGAGACTCGTCATCTGCTTACTTGGGCGAAGTTACGGTGGACGAGTCTGACTCGTCATCTGAATTTAAGAAGCAGGCGTTGATGTTTGCGGCACCCCCAATTGCGGCACCCATTTCACATTTTGTGAAACCAAAACAAGCATTGTCCAATTTCGTTTAGAAATCGCCGAAGAATTATTGGCGTAAGTGGTCCTGACAAATTATAATATCCGTGGGCGTCCTACAAGTAGCGATGCGCCACATCGTTTTATAGCGAAAAATTTGGCACATTTTCCGGAGAATATTCCGGCAACAGAATTAAAGAAACACCCTACAAGACAGTGTCACGTATGTTACAAACATAAAATAAGAAAAGAAACCACTTGGCAATGCAAACAATGCCAGGTACCTTTGCATTTACCGACATGTTTTGAAAAATACCACAAAATACAAAATTATTAGACTTTAAGTTGGTTCTTGTTCTACATAAATATTTCTATTTTGTAACCAAAATGCTGTTTCACAAATATATTTATATCACCAATATAAGTACATTCCAAATACAATGTATTACTTTTACATATTAATCCATATAGCGACAAATTAAATCCGTCCCATGGGCATAAAAATCTTCGAATAATTCAGTACTGAAAGGGTTAAGCATTGAAGTAGATGTAACAGTATAAAAGATAGAAATTGTCTTTTCTCTTCTGTAACATTTTTAGTGATGAAGATATTATAATAAGTTTAGTTACGAAAAAAATAGTATGGCAAGGGATGCATTTAAATATTGAATATGATTAATGTGATTGGAAACTATTTGACTGTAACCATTTAACCTGTATTGTCTGTTAGATAAGTAGAAACATAATTAATGAAGATATTTGATCCCACAACATAATTAAATTATTAGAACTAGAATATATGTATTATACAGGGTGGGACATTTAAATCAGACCACCTGGATAAATCGTTTGCTATTGGAAATAGAAGAAAATGCAGACAATTCGTACTTAGTATTGAACAGCTTATGATCTCTGGTTACTAATCCTTTTATAGCTGGAGGCGTCAAGGAAATATAAAACTCAACATTCTTTTATTTTTAAATAGAACGGAGCAGTTTTTTATTTACATTCAGATAGAGTGTCTCAAAACAAATAAAGTGACCTACTTTGAAGGTCATTAAAGGTCACGAAAGGTTAACTGCGATAGAAAATCAATTGTCTCGAGGCAGTCCATAAACACTTTCGTGTTTTCTCTGGTTGTTGGCATACCGTTCTGGTAATTGTTAATATTAGCCAGAGAACGTACATAAATATTTAATTACATCGCATACTTCTCTGTATCTACGAATATTAATAGTAAATTAACTACCGACTGGACAACCGTCCCATAATCGTTAATCTGCGTTCAATTTTCTGCAATGCGTTACACGATATCAGAGAAAATGGAAATGGTTATAATTTATGGTGAATGTTATAGAATTATGAGGCAAGGGTTGCATGCTCCCGGCAAAAGATTTCCCACTCTTAATAGGCCTTCGCGTTTTGTCGTTGCAAACATTATAATGTAATTTAACAGAGTTTATTGTGAACTATGTCTATGTACGGCGACTAGCAAAAAGAAATTGTGTTGTTTTCAAGGTTCGATTACGATTCTTCAAAAACGGCTTGTTACTTAATTGCGAGTGTTGGTGGTGGTAGAGCTGCTGAGGTTTTTCAGGGTGGGGCTAACGTCTTGCAGACGTGCATGAGGGTGACCTGCCCTGACTCATCTTCAGTTTCCCCTGACCCTGACACCCTCCAATTTTTCCCGAATTCTGGCAGCTACAAACCCATAAATCACCGGTCGTTCATCGACCTAGCTTGCCGTGGACATCGGCCCTATTCCCCCAAAAATGCCTCCAGCAGTTTCAAAATTAAGTCAAATTAACGTAGAAAGATAAGGAGAAAGGATAGAGCAAACTTCAGGTTTGTCAAAATCCAGGCAATTAACACTTCAACTGCCCAACCAACAGCCTAAAGAATTCCACAAAATCAAAGTAATTTATTTAATGCAGCAACAATTGAAAACTTAAAATGTCTGACACATAGCTATACTTCAACCTTCTCGTAGTCTCCAAATATGAACTAAACTGAGTGCAACGAATATATTAGCATACAAACTTATTTTTAAACATGTACAAATAATTCTGTCATCCATATATGGGTGACATGACAGTCAAAGTGTTAATAAACTGCTTAGCCTGTAAAAAAAAAACTGTTCAGCACATCAAAAACGAAATTAGCACCTTTTTATATCAGATGTCAAAACAAGAAAATGCCGTCAGTGACGCAGTCTGACGGTAACTGTATCGACATCCAGCGCCACGTATGTGCAACTTCCGGTGTCATATTTACAGACCTCGTAGAATTGGAATGACGAGGTGAATAAAAATCCCATGTGTTAAAATACGTTGCAAGAGTTAATATAATCTTTATTGATGGCTGAATACACAAGATGATACGTGTATGGATCTTCGAAACAGTCTCCCGAATTTTCAGCTCCTCGAAATGCGAAAAGCACCCTATTGGCTAATGCTGCATTTGCCTTTCAGCCACGCTGTATTTCCCCGGTGACTAATCGCGCTCCGTATTACTTGCACTTTTTTGGCAGATTTTTCTTCGGAACGTTGGGCGATCGGAAAAATATTGCAATGCAGCGGAATTTTCTACATACCCGCGGTGCATGACACGGTCAGTTGAGGCGTAACTGCCCTACCACACGGTCCCTTCGGAAACCCAGGGCTCATGGTACCCGCACGAGCTATTGAGGTTGAAAATGAAAAAGTCTAATTGGCAGTACGTGCCTCAACAAAAACTCGAAATCCCTCTCTAGGACGAAAAACGGGTTTCTCTAGAAACGCTATTCGGCAACGCGTTCCATAAACTCGCTCGATCATTTGCACGCCAAATATTCCTAATTTATACGTGCCACTGGCCGCTTCAAGAGCAAATGCTAATGTAAACACAATAAACATTATAATATATGCAAAATGGTATAATAGATACAAATCAATTTTGTCAGGCAGTGTCATCAGTACTGCATTGTGTTAGACTGTGTATCGATGTTCAAGGTCATCGTTTTGAACACTTCTACCATACAGGGTTATCCAAAAGTACCTTTAGGATGTTGAATGAGAATATCTGTCAAACGCCACGTTTGATTCTTACTAGTTTCATTAATTTCTACCCTACAATGATAGACAATTTGAACCATGGAATAACCGTATTACAGTTATTAAAATTTATTTTACAAATCAGTGTTCAATAAGAAATACCCATCGTAACGCGCGAAGTCATCACTTTATTGCGATCGAAATTCAATGGTCGATTAATTTCAAGGAAAGGTAATATGAATTAGCTTCTTTCGTAGTTATTCGAAAAAAATAGTTTATGCCAACGAACCAGCAACAATTCATATCCTGAAAAACAACATTAGAAATGAAATTGTTGAATTAAACCAGCAAATATGAAAAAATGTTGTTGAAAATTTGAAAGAGTTTGTATCGTGAAAGAATAAATCGTATTTAAACAAAACTAAACGTCAGGAAGATATGTAAAAATATTCTCAGTGTTGAATAGGTGAACCACCTTGTCATTAGGGGTATAACATGTTCGAATACCGTACATTTCATGAAATTAACTTTTGAAAGTTTAGTGGTATCTAATATTTTTGTGTATACTTAAAAACATATACTGGAGTATGCCTAAGTTGCTATAAATATTACGTAAATGTATGGTGACAAATGAGAGGCAATAAGGAGAGTTAGAAATTGATGTGTGATCGACAATGAGCATTTCATTAACTCCGTTGTTATAAGATGGTTCGCGATAAGATTAACTGGTCTGACGAAGCATGCCGATACTACTTAATTTTCTACAATTCTATTTTATACTCCTAGTTTTTCTGTTTATGCTTCTATAACCTTACAATTCGCTAATATTTCGTGTATCCAATATTCCAGTGAACTTTGCTATAATATTTTATAATAATATGCTTATTTATAATAATATATTATTAATAATAATAATTTATGAAAAATAAAAATACATCGGTACGAACTTTCCGGACAACCCAATATTTCAATGTATTGTGCTTCAGCAAAGTTTTGCATACAAGTCATTTACGTCACGCTTCTGTAAAATAATTTTGGTAACAGTTTTCAACACACAGTTAATTCTCAAGTTGAGGTTTCAATATATACAGATGCAAATAATAATTATTAAACATAATCAAAATATATAGGGTAGTTAAACGTGCAGTCAACAGCTACATTAATGTAGTAAATTGTACACTGTGTAATCAGATAAACAGTTAGGAACTATTGTACATCGGCTTAGTCAGCAAAACAATAGACATTATATATGCAGCTGCCAAGCAAGAATTAATAGATACGTTCACACACAGGCAGATAAACAGTTAATAACTAAATTTAGGCATATTTAAATACGCTACATAAATTCGAACACAGTCACGTAACTGTTAACAACTACAATTCCACGAACAACCAAAGAAACAGTTAGCCACAGTATTTAAATATTGTTAAACGCATCCTACGAATATATTCTAACTAATTTTTATGTACAATTTTGTGTACAATCAAACAATCAACAATTACATGTACACGTAGACAAAAACATTTTATAAGTATATTCGAACGCAATCAAATAATAGTTGGCATATATGAAGAGTAGATATAATAAACAGTGAAACACTTAAAGGGGGAGTTCAAATATTTAGGTTCTGATAGATAATGTGTTGTATTATTATGTTTACTGTTTATTATTTATTTTAAGCTGGTGTAAGTTTCATACAATTATCTTTATTATTATTTTAATTATTGCAAGATTTCCGCAATATGTCACGTTTCATGGCTGCTACAATGTTCGACTAATGAATTAAACAATCTCCTCCACAATTTTACATTCATCCAAAGTAGAGATCTTGTAAAGCAAAATAATCTAAAAGAATCATTTTAAACCATCTGGTAGTGACGTACAGTAAAATTTCATTAAAATTGAGAATTTTCAAGCAATAACAAAACAATAGCGCTTATATTGACATAATCCTCGTTTGAAAATCAAACAGACCTTTATTTATTGAAGGATCACGACATCCATTAAAAGTGTGTTACGAGTATCAAAAAATAACTATTGTATTTTGTTTAATCATTACATAACAGTTTATCTTATTTCTTATATTGTATTGAGTCGATCCATAATATTGTATCGAGGTTTTTAGTGAAAAGCCACAAGAATTTCATGGTGGAAACTAAAGTGTGGAACGAAAAAATGATTAGATTTAGTCGTAAACTTTAAAGGCAGGTTTTAAATATTAATTTAGATAATGAAAGAGTAAATTGCACGTACTTATGGGACGAACTAACAATTTAGTTTCCGCGGTGAAGAAGGCGCAAACATTCGTGTACTCTTTTACGTTCCTGGGGGTGTCAACGTATATCTACCCCAGCGTTATCTACCCCCAAAACTATATTCTAACATACGGGTGCGATCCAATCACGAGGGTTATCGGGTTGTTTCCGGACCCAAAGAGGCGATTATCAACCAGTGATAGGAATCAGCGATAACATAGGGTACCGCGTTACACTTTTCCACGTTCTCGAGGAATACACCAAGGTTATTTGTGCGTTCTGGCTGCCACAGAATAAAAGAAGGGGAACCATTTGTTACTGTGACGTCTGACGGAAGAGCATGTTTTTCATCACGAAATTGCTTTAAAAAATAAAGCAACGTAATTGATGATAAAGTACGAACGGAACTAAATGTGTGTACAGTGAATAGCTTGGAGACAATATTCGAAATTGAAATAATTTGAGATACAATGATAAAATACATTTCTTCATGCGAAAATTTTATAATTAATGAATATTTATTTATCAATGGAAGAAGATTTATTATTAAAATATTTATTAGTAATGAATACTTTTTATCAGAAGAAAAGAAAACTAGCCTAATTTTTATAAACTGAAATTTTATTTTAAATCAATGATGAATAATTGTTAATAATATTTTATGTTGATAATCTTGTAAAATAATGGTTACAAGAAAATTACAAGAGGGAATAGAACATTGATAATGTTTATTTAAAACTGCGAAACAAATAAAGAATACTGGTAGAAGAAATGTAAATTTAAATTTACATTTTTGTGATTACAATTTTATAACATTTTGTTCATTTTATTACGTTTCAGGACTAACGTTGCTGTGTACAGTTTATAGTATACTTGTTATACTAGCAATGAACTCGTAGCAGGACGATTATGTTCATAGTAATAATAGTTATAACATCTTTTTTTTTAAACATTTTCAGAATGGACAGTTATAGAATATTTATTTCAATGTTTAAACTTTATATAAAAATTGAATTTTAATTTATTTTTAATGGTAGGCATAGCATTCATATTTAACAGATTTTGTTTGTAATATTCTAAAGTACTTCCACAATAATAATTTCTTGTTAATACGAACACTTAAGGAAATATGTTCATCTAAATTGTCCAAAGTTTCTCAATGGGATTGTAGTAGATATCCGAGTACTAAGCAAGTTTTTATTTTTCTATAAAATTTCAATGCCACTTCTAAAGTGTGCTATTATTCTTATTCATCTGTACAATTAGGGATATAGGTGCTTGTTAAGGTCAATATACTCGTTTAAATGAAAGGAAATATCGACAAATGCGTATTACGTAGTTGCTGATATTATTACAATGCAAAATAATTTAAAATTACTGTAGTTCGCATCACGAGTCAAACAAAATGGGTTCTTAACGTATCATATGGAAACAGACGAACAAACAAAAGAAGTATGATGTCGTACATTGTGACAAGGATGATCCGGATTGCACGAATGTTGCTAACATTGGAAAAATTATCCTCAGTTGAATTATTAATACTCATCCACAGAGATACTAATTAAAACTTTTCCTTTATCTACCACTGTAATTAAAACGAGTTTCCTGGCTTTGTTGAAAGAAGCGACACGAATATTTTTACATAAAAGAAATAATATTATTTCTGATAGTATTATTTTTGACACGTGTATTCTATATCGAATATGCAGCTCGTTCCAATTACGAAAACAAATAACCGATCGAATATCTCCACATTTCTGAGGATCGAAGGGTATCAATCAAGAACATCTCGACGACCAGTACTATAGTTTCTTTAAAACTGGAACTACGAACTAGGTCAAAATGACTTGTTACTAATGTTATCTTTCGATTTTTATTGAAATCTTAAATATTTTTCCATGGAAGCTTTTCATGTGAACATTCTCATTAAAGCACACATTAACATTAAAATTGTATGAAATCTTAATCATTGTAGTCTTGTCATTATCATAAAGAAATATATACAAATCCAGTTCAGTGTTCGGTGCTTGTAGTGTTAACCCTTGACCTAGGGGTTAAGCATTGAAGTAGATATAGCAGCATACAAGATATAAATTGTCTTTTCTCTTCTGTAACATTTTTAGCGATGAAGATATTGTAATAACTTTAGTTACTAAGAAAATGGTATGGTAAAAGGTTAACCTGCTGAGCACTAAAATTGATTAGTATATCTTGTCTTATAAAAAGAACAAGATTTAATTTATTTGGATTTCATGATATTTTTATTATAATATTTGATTGATCAAAGAGGTGTGTCGAATTGATTTCTGCAAAGGATTTTAATAACTTAAATAATTCTAAAATAAAAGAATCTGAAAAGGATCATTTGACCCTCTGTGGTAAATTTGTTGTTAACCCTTAACACTCGATTGAGCCTCTAAGACACCACTAAAACTTGCCATACTATTATTTAAAACAATGTTTACATGGCTATGTTTGTATCTAAGAAATTCGTAAAAATGTAACTGTTGCAAGGACGGGTAATAGATGGTAATAGGACGAATAAAAACATCCATATGCATAAGATGAGATAAATCATGTGTAATAAAAACAGTCAGGAGAAAAGCTTAACTTTTCGAGTGAAAGCAG
>CM052093.1:8014126-8036789 GCA_028453745.1 Agapostemon virescens | reverse complement strand
AAATGTTAAAAGATGTCACAGACATATTATAAATTTTCTAAATTGTGCAATTATGTGAATTATAATTTTAAATCAATTTAATTTGTTTAAAGTGATGTGATTACTGATATCAAACGTATTAACACATTGAACGCGGAGCTGTTTTGCCTAACTTTCACGTCACATTTTATTTAACCCTTTGCTCTTCAAGTAATTTTAATTAAAAAATCGATACATATTTGACATACAATAATTCCATTGTTCATGGTTCATTTCCTTTGATGCATATAAAGTTTATTACTATCACCTGTATGTGCAACATTTCAATTTTTATCGATTTGTTAAATGCAAATGTAGTGATGTGACAATAGTTTTGAATAATAGTTTGATAATTCTTAGTGTCACCTGAGGGGAGCCATTGGAGTGCTAAGGGTTAACTTTAAACAGAAAGAATACAAGTGTGCATAAGTAAAAGCTTATCCCATTTCTGCTTTTCTGTTTCAATCGAAAAAGTTGAAAAACCAAACGTCCTCTTATGCACATAAATTCTTTTTGATGTTCCTCGTCTATAACACTACTACTATCAGACCAGTCAAAATGACTGGTCCCTACTTATTTCCTTCACAATTACTGAAGTTATAAAAATGTTTTCATTAATAGAAGTTTCAATAGATGCAGTCCTGCTATTATCACAAAGCAATGTATATCGTTGGATTTATTGTGCGGTAGTTCTAGTATTAAAACAGTAAAATTTGTACCAATTTTTTAAGGACAAACGTAGGAATGTAAAAATTGTTTTAAATAATAGCGTGGCAATGTTTAGTGTTGCCTTAGAGTCAAAATTCGAGTGTTAAGGCTCAAGTTATCTTTAAAAATAACAAAGATGTTTGAGATGCACGCATTACCATTTCTATATTCCGTCCTGTGTATAAGACGGTGAGCAGAGAGTTAAAAATTCATGACTTCGTTCGTTATAAATTTAAACCTGCGACGAAGTGCTTCCGCTATCCGACACACTGTAAATATAATTTTAACGTATACTTAGCTTTCGTTTATATAAATACTAGATTATTTCTTAACGATGTTTAACGTCTGGTGAAATTCACATAAACGATTCGACAGAAACGTAAATAGTGGACAAGATATTACGTGTAAAAAGACGTTTTATTATTCTTTCACTTTAGATTTAACTAATGATAATTACATAATACTAATAATTTATAATAGTTTTAATTTTAAAACATTCAAATTCCATTAACTGTAGCAACTTTAATTAAATGAATTCTTGAAAACGCAAATTCATTCAGCTGTTGTGACTTCAGGCATCTCCTTACGAAAGGGAGACAATGGTTTTAAAATATCGATGGAGAAGTTTTTTAGAAGCAAGAATTGTAAGATTATTTCATTAAAACCGAGATAGGAATGTCAATCGTAGAATGAGAAAGTATGTAGCATGCGATGGGAGAGACTTACGTATGCATGAAGAAAAGAGTTGAACGAGGAATTATTCTATGTATTGTTGTATGCGTTTTATTAAATATTTATTGTTTCCAACAAGAATTTTCACTATTAGATTTTAAACTCTACACAATCCCAACAATTCAGACTCGACGTATCTCTTGAAAATGAAAGCACAATATTATTGCCAATAATAACGACAACGTTAATTAATTTTGATATACAGAAGGATCGGTAACTGATGGCTGTCTAGAATTGTCTAGAAATCACATCAGGATCTGTGCTACGATCGAGCGATATACTGTTATTGTTGCGACATTAATGGGCATACTTGGTCCTAAGAATTTGTTACGAACATGGATACGTTTGGGAGTTAGGTGTATTGTTTAGAAACGGGAAACGGAACAGTCGTGTTCCACTCAGTGACAATTGACGCATCGCAGGCACAACCGCAGCGAAAAGGCGACACCAGTTTCGGGAAAAAGATCCTCGAACAAGGGATTCTTCGGCACCGTCTCACGAGACTTTCACGGGGAAATGAAATCACGAAGTCAGTAGACGTTGCGGAATTTTCGGATTACGCCCCAAACTGGTGATTCGTCCCTCTTTTATCCCTACCAAAGGAATAACCCTTTCCCGAGCTTTCGTAGCGACAGATTGTACAGCACCTTGGACACATCGAACATTTAGATCAGTTAGAACTTTAGAACTAGTATACATTGAACTTTAGGAGAGACTAGTACACGGTGAACATTCAGAACGTTTAGAACTGTAGGACTGCCGGTACAATTAGAACTCGAACGTGTACCGAACTTTTCAACTATTTAGAACGTTAAATGTATTTTGCGAATGCGAAATTCAGTAATTACAGTCACATAATTATATTGCCTTGAAGCAGCAACAATTTGGGTGGGACAACACTCGAAACAGTGCTACAACCAAGAAGGGAATAGTTCTACAAACAAGCAAGTTAAAATTGTAGAATAAAATTTTTTCATAAGAGACTGTTTTCGAGAAGATACAGTTTGAAAGTTCTGCGTACATGTATTACTTATAAGTAGCACAAGCAAGTGTCATCACGCGTCTGGTCATGATCGACCAATTCTACTTCCGTTACGTACTATACCGCATTAGTGAAATCTATAAAATTAAAGTGGGTTCAAAGGGAAACTTTAGCCTGATCTCACTGGAACTACTCTTACGAATGTGACACGGCGTGACTGTACGCGTGACTGTACGACTATGAAGCAAAGAGACTGAAAATGAACGGGTTCATACGCCCTTAAAAATGGAGGACGGCTGCCGGTATGGAGAGCTTAGGTCGCAGAGAGTCGCATATCTACCTTTTTGTCATTTTTAATGAAATCCGGAATACAGTCTGGTCATTTATAAAAGAGGTTAAGCGGAGGTTACCTAGGGCATTTCCTACCAAAGACGAGCGGAAAATATTCTCCGTATGTAACACCTGTCTTTCGACTTATTTTTTTACGTGCAATCTCTCCCTGATCGGATGTACCATCAGTCGCACCCAACGTACATGGATTTTTACAAACGTTGTCTGTTAACGCTAGAACGACCGGACGGGTCAAAATGATTTGTTATTGATTTCTTCTTTCACACTTATTGAAATTAGAAGATTATTCCCACGAAAACTTGCTCATTAAAACGCATATTAATCCATTACCGCTTGGAGACGTAGAAATGTGTTTTTCCTCGGTTGCTAGTGAATTGCCTTGTTTTTCCGCGTATGCCCGAGATTTTCAAAGTTAGGCGATTTCCCATGATTCTTTAGAATAACAGAGATGATAGGCACTGGTTTGAAAAATAACGTAACTGTTATATGAAATATAATATTTAATATACAATATACAATATACAATATACAATATACAATATACAATATACTATATACAATATACAATATACAAATACAGTATGTTTACGAAATCGTGGTACAATCGACAAGGGAATGATTCTTCACGTAAAATCTAGTCGAAAATAAGGAATACAGCTTTTTTCATGCGGGGCTTAATTTTCGAGAAAATCGAGTTTGAAAATTCGTTAGGTACTCGTGTACTTGGACAGAGTTTGCTTTGATCGCTCGGTCTATCCCGCAATTTCCAATGCTGCTAGCATCCGCAAACAGTATCGTTTAGGATATGGTATGACTATAATTAATAATTAGCCATAAATTTCAATAATTGATTTATTCTAGCAATTTACAAATATTGAAAATGTCTTTCTTGCTGTTGTAGACAAATTCTTGCTCGACGAATTAATTAATTAATGCATGCGTACATACCGAATTTTCATAAATATCATTTATAATATATAAATATAATATATAAATATCATTCATAATACATAAATATAATATATAAATACAAATACAATATATATTTATATAATATATAATATCAATATCATTTACAACATATAAATATAATATATACATTCATTTATAATTTATAGATATAGTATATAGGTATAATATATAAACATCATTTATAATATATAAATATAATATATAATTTATAAATATAATATAAAATTTATAAATATAATATATAATTTATAAATATAATATATGATTGTTGAAATAACCTCCTTCTTCAAGGAGTTCCTATTTACAAAATTTAATCTCCTTGGGGACAATCAATTTTCGGAATTTGGGTTTCCGGATCGAGAGTAGTGTATTTATATAAGCAGAGTGGCATAGCGATTATACCCGATAACTGTGGCACGGGGAACGTCAGTCACTCGTGAGAGTCGGTTTAATAAGGATATACCTTCCTTCATTAAGAAATGAAGTATTTCTATAAGAAGGAATCAAGAGTGAATAATCATTTTTCACCAAAACCAAAATATATCCCACAATGAATATATAATTTATAAATATTATACATGAATATATAATTTATAAATATAATATATGAGTATATAATTTATAAATGTAATACATAAATATATAATTTATATAAAACAATATAGTTTATAATTTAAATACAAAGTAGTTAGTATATAGAAAGATTTCACTTCAATTTTTATTAAAAACTATTTAGTATTTTAAAAGTGATATTAATTTTGCAATATTGTTATTATTAAAAAGCAGTGTATATGACTCCAGCTTAATAGATCTAATGTTAAGATCTAATTTACCGAAACTAAAATGGGAGAAATATTAGGGTAGTGCTGCAATTTTACGTGTGACCCGGTTCGGTTTTAAATAAAATAAAATACGTCGTATCTCGTTAAATGTTACAAAAACGTCAAGGATTTAGATAACTCTGAATATTATAAATGCATATAATCCGTCATCTAGACGGCATCGAGAAGTAAATTGAGCCCAACAGAGAGAAGACAAAAAGAGTATCAACAGCTGCGCGAACATCTTACTCCAAGAAGTTGGTCGCAGTAGGCCTCATAAATTTTAATAACGACGCAGCCGAGTAATTTCCGAATTAGTGTTGATAAACGAGCGGAGTTTCGGGAAGTCGAGCACCAATAAGTCACGTTTCGAACGACCCACGGAAAAACAGGAAAAAGGGGGCGCACTCGATTTCTCTACGGTGCATAATCCCCGGGCATTTTAATTTAATGAGTAGTAATTACCGTTGAAGTGGCGCGTGTTTCGCTCGCGCGCTCACTGACCGGGCCGAAGCTTTGTGCAATAAGCAGCTCGGCGGAATCGGTTTTGAATTTCTGCTGTATGATAACCAAGTCGAATAATGGGGCGGCCGCGATTTCATGCGGTTACGATTGATGATGGTATTATAATTTTAATACGAAATGAACCGAAAATACTCGTCGGACTCGTTCGGCCTGCGAACGAGCTCATACATCAACCTCGCTGTTCGAAATACCCTCATCGGTGCCGATTGTTCGTGCATCGAATAACAATAAAACATATAAACGACCTGTAATCGTCTATCAGTATTAGCTGTTTGAGTTTCGTCGAGATGCTCTCAACGACACCATCCCGAAACCGGAACGAAATAGGTGAATTTGAAATTCTTTTCGCCTGCATTTACAGCGGTTCTCAAATTATCCGAACATTACAAATAAATATACAGTGGCTCACAAAAGTATTCGGACACTACTCAAACCTAAATAACTTTTTTAAGATTGGATCAAACGGCTTGACTTTTCTTGAGCAATTAGTTGCATTGATTTAATAAATAATATGCGAAATGAATTTCGCCAATATTGTAATTGGTATGAATTACATGACCAATAAAAGGGGAGCTTTTTAAACGTTTTTTATTACGTACTGAAAATTTTAAACACACATCTGGTAGATTTATGATAGCTATACACATGCAGAAAAATTCATTGAAATCGATCGACATACACATGAGCTACATGCCATCCAAAATGATGAAAATCACAATTTTTCACGATTCTTGGTCAGTTTCTGCTTTAACTCCACAAATTCTTACATCTTTCTACGCGTGTCATTTTTTCCTGCGTTATTCGATTTCGGTGAAATTTTCAGCTTGCGTGTAACTAAAACAATTCTGAAAAACGCATATTTTAAATTTTCATTACGAGTTGAAATAAGAATGTTTTAAAAAATATCTTTTCTACTTTCCCACGTAATTTCTAGCAATTAGAATTATTTCGAAATTATTTTTGCATATCATTTAGTAAATCAATGTTTCTAGTTGCTCCAGAAAAGTCAAGTCGTTTGTGTTCAATTTTGAGAAAGTTATTTACATTTAAAGAGTGTCCGAATACTTTCGTGAGCCACTGTATGTGTTGCAGTCGGTGATGGAATTTTCAGTACTACAAACTTTGGTCGTTTGCACGTGATACGCTAATTGCAATTTCATCACGTTCAATGAGGAGCTATTTTGCTTAGCTTTGACGTTACGTTTTATTGAACTTCAAATAAAAAGAATACAACTGTGCATAAGCAAAATACTCGTATAAACGATCGTGTTCGTATCTTTCTAAAAAGGGCAAGTCGTGATTTGTGAAATACGGACTTTAAATTGTCTCGTATATGTTATAATGCAGGTATTATGCAGCAGCGTACGTTTTAAAGTTAGGTCGAACACTTAAGCGGTTTTAAGATATTAATTAGAAAAGATGCCGTGAAGTTGAAATTCTGAAATATTATTATCTACTAAGATAACAGCGATTAGCCGTGGCTCGTAAAGCGGCTGGCCTCGCAGTCAAGTTTTTGTCAAAGTAAAAGAAAACCCAAAAGCGCAGACGCTTCACTACGAGACCAGCCTCTTCACGAACGCGACTAATCGATATTACTTTAATAAACGATATCATTCCAGTATTTCCACTCATCCGTGTCTTTTTGTTTTCATTAATATTTTTAAAACTCTCGAGTGTTAGACCCAACTTCGATCGCATAAAGCCCTGAGGGTGCAAGTCGTATTACCGCAAAGTTGGTGGCACACCTCTCATTCACAGTTCGGTGAAACGACTGAAACAAAAACGTACATCAACTTTTACGCTGTTATTGTAATGAGCAGATTTCAAGCTCGAAATCCGTAATGGTTTCAGCGAGGAACACAATATTGTGAAGTTTTCACAGATGTTCAATTCTATGACATTACCGAACAAAAACGCGACTTCAGTTTCTCGTTCGAAAAAAATCTTAGATAAAATCAAAAATGGTGTTTCAAACTAGAGGCTTTTAACTTTGAAATGAGTCCAATGATATTGTCATACGATCATTTTCAAGAAAATTATTACAACATAGGAAATTTTTCGACAATTGAGTTCTGAAAACTTAAATATTTGGATCCACTGTAAATATGTTTGAACGTGATAATTAGTAACTCAAATAGGAGCCATTTTTAAGATGTCATTAACAAGGGGAAGCTTCGATCTATAAATTTACAATAGATTCAGCCAGATAAGAATTTTCTAATATTTTTACTGATTTATGAATTTGTGCCATTCTCGAGTAAAATCGTCACTCCAAAACTGATCGACACGCTGTAAAAATAGAGTTTTCAAGTTTTCAAATAAATCTGGATTTGTTGTTATGCTATTTTTTGTATCGATATTATTACAATTTAAACATTGACGAATTTTTAAGTACTAACTCTTACCACTTCAATAATTCCTTTAAAAAAAGATAGACGACATTGTTCAATAGTTGACATATTTTATCAATGAACACAAAGAAATATAATTTTTTCAAAAACATCTTAACCCACTGATATACTACTTATTAACTTTTAGTATTTCAATGGCTCCTCTCAAGTGACATTAAAAATTGCTATACTATTATTAAAAAAAACTTTCACATCACTATATGTGCATTAAAAAAATAGGCAAAAATTAACACGTTACACGTAAACGTAAACGTAATGATAAAAAAATTTTATGTGCACGAAAGAAATTGAACCATGTACAATGGAATTATTCTAGGTCAAAAAGTACCTCGATTTTGGGATTAAAATTATTTGCAGTGCAAAGGGTTAAAATACACTGGCAAACAAAATTAAAAGGTTTAAATTAAAGGATTTTTAAATTTTCGTTAAAAAATTTTCCCATGCACACATTACTATTTACGACACATTTGTTATAACTTCATGACAAAATTTTATAAAATATCTGTTCTTGTCTTATTTTAAAATATTCTACTTTCGATTACGGTTGTTTATTTCTCTTCATAAAGTTTTTTACTGTATATTATGTAACAGGTGCGAAAATGAGAGTGCTCTTTTATTTCGAAAATAATGTGAATTTAAACGTCCGTAGAAACGTTGAAGGAGTATTTTAATGATTGAAACGAAGGTAGCTATAAATATTAGAGTCTCGCCTTTGAAATGCCTCCTCGATGGTCGTTGTACCATTTTTTATCCAAACTATTGAACACTGAATGAAAAGTGTTCTCTCGGCATTGGAACAATGTCTATAGCATTCAACGAGAAAATCGTTTGGTCGAACAACGCGTGTTTGTTTATTTGGCTTGCATTTATTGCGTATAGAGTAGCAAGTAGTATTTGAGTTTTATAGAATTCTTAGTTGCATAGTTTTTGTTTATATACAATGTGGCTGCAAGCTTTAATTATTCTTATTATTATATATCATATTCTTATAATTTAGTAATTATTATTATTTAATTATTCTAATGCCGGCGGTGCACTACTTACTGAATATTCAATAACTTAATAAAAAAGAATCGTACCATCAAGGGGTCAACGTAAAGGCAGGATTTTAATCTTTAACCTTATGTTAGTTTTATTAATTCAAAAAAATATTTAATGTAAGCACGTCCATATTTGTAAAATTTTCAAAACTAAAAAGGATAGAAAAGGAGTTCGCTTTCTCTCTGGTGACATACTATAAAATAAATAATTTTGTTGAGAAGAATGAATAGCGGATTTCAAAATTGAAATTTGTGCTTTAAAATAAGATCAGACCGAATATTCTACTACTTTTTCATATTTTGCAACAAATTGTCCACGGTTACTTCAAAATAAAAGTTTAATAATCCTTGAATTTTGACCAGTAGTGGACTTTTTGATTCTAAGTACATTGATTTGTAATCCAGCCCTAAATAACGAACAACGATTGCAATTATTATTTTAACGTTTATATAAGCCTTGACGTAAACGTGGTAACATTTAGCCAAGAAATGATCTACAATAATATTTCTGGCCAAGGTTCAAAAGAACTTCCCAGTGCTTCCGTTGAATGAACTGATAAAAGGGTATCGTTGCAGTTTATCTAACTCCTATGTCCCTAATAATGACATCGTCCTACTTATTTCTTTCGCTGAAGGAATAGACTAATCACTCAGGTAGTTCGCTAGTGCAATTTTATACGCAATATTTCAATGGAATGTTATGTCCTGAGTACATTAATGTTTGTGAACATAAAAATAGCATTGACTTTATTTGTCCTATTATTCCCTTTATTTTCAGATTTTAAACTGTTTGCAACCACCGATTATTGTATTTTTTTAATACTTTGATCTATAAACCTGCTAAATCTATTGCAGCATTTGCTGTAACAATCGATAAGCTTAAAAATTTGATAATAGATCTCGATACCCAATATTTTCCAGCATTTTCTACAAAAGAAACTAAAAGTTATCGTCAAATAATACACAGTAAAATATTTCTTAATTGCTACTCTTCGCTTTTTTCTGTCGAGCCGATTAGGTAATCAGATGTAGCTATTTTAAATATAATGGAATACATTATTATTCTATTATTTTTCGTGTAATGGAATAGAATATTATTATCCTATTATTTTCAGTATAATGGAGTAGAATATTATTATTCTATTATTTTCAGTATAATGGCATAGGATATTATTATTTTAACTGATAAAAGGGTATCGTTGCAGTTGATCTAACTCCTATATCCCTAGTAATGACATCGTCCTACTTATTCCTTTCGCTGAAGGAATAGACTAATCACTCGGGTAGTTCGCTAGTGGCATTACGTCTTTAAACCGTACAATATGCACGCCTGTAAATGTAGCTAATTCATTTGGACAAAGTCGGTAGTTGACAGTAAAGAAGATAACCTAGAATGAAATTCGTTGCTGCCATAAAAGTCAAATCTAAGAACATTAGATAATCCACGAACTGTAGCTTAGATCTGCCACCTCATTAAACTTCAGATTAAAAAATTAGCAAATTTCACAAACTTATAATTAGGGGCATCAAGTATAAAAACTATTAATTTATATTACTTCGTGAAATTAATATAGATTACAAAACCACACACAGCCAGATTTTGTTCATTTTTATAGCAACACAAGCGTGGTGCAATACTGTATATATACATTGTAAAAGAGTTAATTTTACCGCGAAAATATTGAGATCGATACAGCTGACAAATCAAGATTAAGCGAGTGGAAAGTGTTGCGTGCCGCGTGATGGAGGGGCAGATATTTGAAATTGTTAACGTTCTACAAAATGAAATTCTTTGAATCTCCACAAGTTACTTGGATAACTAAATTTATTCAATAATTCCGTACGAAAGTACTTTTCAGAAAGTTAGGAAACAGAAACTCTGGAACCAGTCATTTAAGAAATTTCTTTCATTCTGATGTTAAAGTTGTCATAATTTATAGTCAGAGTTCCCTTTACTGCATGTGGTAATTATTGAAAATACTTTATGGTAAATCGATGGCGTCTCCTATTGAGAGGCACAGCTTAAATTATCGGCACTGCAACGATCTATAGATACGAATATTCTAAAAATGCTTATTTTAACGGGAAAATATTGAGACCCGAACAGGTGACAAATCAAGATTTACCGAGTCGAAAGTATTAGGTTGACTTGAAAATAACGTGGCCTTTTTTAAATTTTTAGTGTACCTTGAAGTATATAATGAGCTGATAAATGACAAATAAATATCGGCATGCGCTGAAACGACATTACTTTCGGGTCCACCCAATATATAATAGTGATACGTGTTGTTTCAGAGAGGTGCAGATATTTGAACTTCTTAACGTTGTAGAAAATGAAATTCTTTAAATCTCCACAAGTTGCTTGAATACTTACCAGATGTGTAGATATGAAACCGGAATTATTGTATAGTATTATAGTATTGTTGTGTATATATATCTATTCAAGTTGACCTTGAATGCCCTTGGAATAATATAGTCACTGAATTCCTAATAAAAGGGACTATCATTGTAGGTGTTTAAAACAGCGTGGCTCCATTAAAAAAAGGCAAGGTGACCTTGATATCTCTAAAAAAATGAGATAAAAACCAAAATTTTTAATAGCATTGTGTCAGCCCCATTGTACCATTCAACTTTGTCTTTACCATATTTTACGTATCTTCAGAAACAACAAAGATATTTGAGGTGCAAACGTTTGGTGACTAACCCTGTATACATATGTCTCCTTTCGAGATAAATAAAATGAGTGATGAAATTATTAAAATTAATTGCATAAATTAACGAGTTCACATCAAAGCAAATAATTTTTATATTTAGATTGATTTTATAGTTAGACTGAATTCTTAGTATTTTAACAAAGAATTTTATGAAGTGTTCAGTTGCAAATATACATTCAGCAACAATATAGAGAATATTATCTTTTACATGAGCAGTATGTACATATTATATATATAGAATATATATATTTCGTACTGAGGCTGCAGTTAGATCACAAGACTGGTTTCGTGTATTTATGGCAAAACGGAATAAAAGATACATAAAAATGTGAAGTCATTAGTTTCGACTTATTACAATTATTAAACGAGAAAATGCATTTTTATTTACTTTCTGTTTCTTACAATTGCCTTTGAAAATTTTCACTTTGCATAAAAATCCGCAGAATATTGATCACGTACGTTATGAAAGAGGAAGAGGTTGTTCCACTACCTTTTGAGAAGCAGCCAAAAGTAAGCAACACGGACAGGGTAATCTTTCTGTATTCTTGACAAGATCATGTGGGATATCTTTGAAAATTTCACGACATCACTTTTGGCATCAGTCTGTATAGGTAAGGAATTTGCAAGGATAGCCCCGAGCAAAAACTCGAAAACTTGTAATTGTGGAGGAGAAGTTCGGGCAACGTTTTAAGGGTGTCGTCATGCAAACCCTTGAGAGAGGGTAACAGGTTTGCAAACAAGTGAAATTGCTACCTAAGGTCCTGGAAGCCCGCGGGGGTCGTAAATTTGAGCGCTCGAATACTTTTATATTTCGTAATATATTGCCTGCAAGAGGAAGTAAGCTTGTCAAACAAGTGCGTCTTTAAACATGAACTCCCATCAGGCTTTACATTTTGAAATAGATCTTTCGCCTTGACATTAAGACTTTTCATGTTTTAATCGCTGTCTCATTGACGTTTTCCTTATGCAGATTGGGATGAAACTGTCTTCAACAATGCTTGAACGCTACCGTGCATCTACATTTATTCATGTGCTCCATGAATACTATAATTTCTTCTCTCACGAACAAATTATAAGTCCTCCTTACATATTTTAAATTAGTGTATCTGATTGAATAAACCATGCTTCGCCATTCATTTTCATTTTCACTCTGAAATATGAATGTTCTAAATGATTAATAGATTAAACATGTTTATGTAAGTACTGTATAATAAGTTGAATAAGTGTCGTGATTTTATACAAAGTTGTTTATATGCAAGAAGTCGCAGTTTTCCAATTAGAACTAACTAGTTGAGGGGTGGTGATCCTTTGGTCGATGTGTCTACTATTCACTTTTAGGTTAGTGGGGGTAGAATATGGCCCAATACGGACAGAACCAATGTTGTGTCGAGGATATTTCGTTGCCAATCCTCTTTCAGGATGCAATCCAGAAGTCGATTACATTTTGTTTATTTAAACCGCACATTTTGTATAAATGACTAATAGATTAAACATGTTTATGTAAGTATTGTATAATAAGTTGAATAAGTGTCGCGATTTTATTCAAAATTGTTTATATGGAAGTACTCGCTGTTATCCAATTAGAACTAATTAGTTGAGGGGTAGTGCTCCTTTGGTCGATGTGTCTACGATTCACTACAAGGTTAGCGGGGGTAAATGGTCTAATACGGACAGACCCAATGTTGTGTAGTGGAAATGCTTGTTCGAGGACACTTTTTTTTATTTAAAACGCATATTTTCAATAACATCGATGAAATATGAACGATATTTAATAGATTAACGATTAATAGATTGAACATGTTTATGTAAATAAAATAAGTTTAGTTGCTGAGGCACAAAATTCTATGAAATTATAGTAAACTTTCTGAAATTGAAGGATAGTTGAATTAAAAAAATTGTTAATTCGTAGCCTGTCGTATTTACACGAAGAAATATCAAGCGATGATTTGCTTTGCCTCAACTTCGTAAGTGAAGACTGTATTTTCATTTTCATTAATTGTTTTTGTGGATTATATTTGTGCATTGAGGAAAATGGATAAAAGAGTAAATCAAATATGCTCTTTTTAAAATTTCACAGATTTAAACTAGTAATTAATTAAAACTGCTCCGGCTGAAATTTTCCATTTATAGTAGCTACAGTTCTGTATACCAAACACTAATAATGTTTAGAATAAATGTTACGTTTTCGAAGTATATTAGTATAGTAGTCATTATGCAGACTGATGATAAAATAGTTTTGAGTAATGGCATGGATACATTCGCTATTAAATTTATATGTATTGCACTCTGGAGTACCCACTAGATTCAACCACGTGTAATGAAAGCTGTTTTGGACAGTGGTGCTATACCTTTCGTGTTTCAAGTGCCCTTATGTAAAATGTGTACATAATTATCGCAACCACTGCATATATAAGATAATGCTGTAATTATAGTACAGAAACAGCAATAAAGTAGAATACATTAATGTATATTCTATTTTTAGTATTTATTTACACATGAAACTTACGAATACAATATTCTAAAAATGTATACGCAGTGTGGTGTCCCAGCAATTTTGTTCATCTGAAATATTATCATTTTTATTATAGTTCAACTAATATAATAATACACAAAATATACTAATACATAATAGACAAAAGACATCACAGTAATAAGACAATTAATGAATGACCGTATAACTGGCTGATCGCCATCTTAACACAGAATATTACAGAAGGAGGAGTATACACTTGGTCGGAGTAGAAACTGGTGGGGATGGGTACACGTATCGGTAATTTCTAGAAGGACTATTGTTGAAGTATGAATCAGTTTTATATAGGTGAGTTGTTGTGAAACTCAAAAGATTAAATTCTCACAGCGGATGTTAAAAAATGTTATTGTTCGACCCCGAGTGGTTAAACACCGTTAATCCAAAGAATAAACGAAAGCCATCACAGTGGTAAGACGACTGATGAGTGACGACCATGATCATAACCGATCGCCATTTTAGCACAAAATATTATAGAGGGATGGTTATAGATTGCGTGCAAGTAGGAAGTGTTAGGGATGATTACGCGCATCAATAACTTCCAGAAAAATTCCTATTAAAGTAACAACCCGTTTTGCATATAAAGGGTGTCCCAAAATTAACGCAAGGTTTGAAGTAAATAGAAAACACAGTTTTTAGTCTTTAGATTGTTATTTTTTCATTGAATCATAAAGTACATAGGATAGGGTTATTTATGGAATAACAAATCGGGCAAATGGCCTCCACGGCTTTGCTGGCACATATGCACTCTTTTGTTGAAATTTTTCATGACCTTTCTGCATAATTGTGGCTGAATTTCGTTGATACAACGTTTAATTTCCTCTTGTAATACACGAGTGGTTGTGGGCTTGTTGACATAGACCTTTGACTTGAAATAACCCCATAAGAAGAAATCTAATGGTGTTAGATCACATGATCTAGGGGGCCAATTCTGATCACCGAAACGAGAGAGTACATGACCAGAAGAAAATGTCTCATGCAGTAATTGAATTGTTTCCCTGGCTGTATGGCATGTGGCACTGTCTTGTTGAAACCACATATTGGCCATATCAATAGTATTCAATTTCGGCAGATTGAACTGTGTTATCATGTCGCCATATCGAGCATCAATAACAGTTACTGCTTGACCAGCCTCATTTTCAAAAGACGTATGGTCCAATGATGCCTCCAGCCCAAAATCCGCACCACGCAGTGACACGTTGTGGGTGCATTTGTTGTTCGACAATCACATGTGGGTTCTCCGAATCCCAAACACGGCAATTTTGGAGATTAACAAAGCCATCAAGGTGAAAATGTGCTTCATCGCTTAGGATGATTTTGCTCGAAAAATCAGCATCCACTTGTTGATGTTCAATAATCCATTCCACGAACTCTCTTCGCTGTTCATAGTCATTAGGCTTCAGTTGTTGTGTTAATTGAATTTTGTAAGCATGGAGACACAGATCTTTTGCGAGTATACGCTGTAGAGAGCTTCCTGAAATTTGCAATTCTTGTCCACTACGCCGAATTGATGTTCCTGGGTTTTCATCAACACTCTCACGCACTGCTTCGATATTGACATTTGAACGGCTTGTTTTTGGACGACCGGTGTGTTTCGCGTCTCCAACTGATCCAGTCTCCCTGAATTTTTCAATTAATCTTTTCACAGTTGACGAGGTTAAAATACTATTTTGACCATATTTTGTATAAAATTTTCGAACTGCGGCCGCCAAACTTTCATTATTTTTGAAATATTATTTTGTGGCGGCTGCTGAAAGTGTGTGGTGGAAAGAGAAAGAGAAGGAAAGAAGACGTTGAGTAGTGGAAAGTGGTTAAGGACGGTATACATGTGAACTAGAGGCGAATTAGGAACTAGCGAGAAAGTCTCGTCCTACTGCCCCTCTACCGGCCAAAAGTAGGGGGTAGAGCCGCCACAGTTCAATAATGAAAACACGTTGTTGTATCGTATAACGCTCCATTGTTACTAACCCTAAACTCTCAGCTGTCAAATTGTTCTTTTTTCAGGGTTGCCAACAATTTACTGCAAAAAATGGCGGCAAATTCAAATCTTGCGTTAATTTTGGGACACCCTTTATAAGCTGCCGCGAAACTTGAAAGATTAGATTCTCACTGCAGATCTTAAAAAATGTTATCGTTCGACCTAGAGGGGTTAAGACCAGTTAGTTGAGGGAATAAACGAGAATCACCACAGTGGTAATACGCCTAATGAGTGACCATGAGCATGGCCGATCACCATCTTATCATAGAACAAGCTACAGAACCGCTGGCCCGGTACACAGGGACGAATATAGAGTGGGTGGGAATAGGGGTTAGTGGAGATGGGTACGAGCATTGCTAACTTCCAGAAGTAGTCCTATCGCGGAACAACCAGATATGGAGATAGCGGGTGCCGGCGGGCAACCTCTTCTAAAAGTGGCACCTAAAACTTTAAATCTCGTATCTCGCGCCTAAGACGCCGCACCCCTAAATATTTTATCCCCTTTGCTCTTTCCTTTCTTCTCCGCGGAACGTTCGCTCTTTAAGTTATCTTTTCCCGTGAATTCATAAACGGACCAGTATTTCGGTGTCCGCTCGAACTTTTCGCCCGCATAAAAGGAAAACTCTTAACGAGAGGAACGGTTTTAAAATAAGGAACTTTTCATAATAATACACGATCCCTCTCTCGTTCCTCATCCAACTACTCCCTTCCTCCATCCTCCCGTTGCCCTCCCTCGGCTTGCACGTTTCGAATAGAGAACCGAGGCTATTCCGGTGCCGTTGCGTACTCGAATTACATCCTCCTTTAAATTCCTACGGAACGGAACCTTTCAGACAAAGGATCTCTCGAGGAATACTATTTAGTCTGCCGGGTTCTCGTTTGAATATTCCATAAACGGCGAATAGCGGGACATTTTCCTTCGATGCACCTGTTTCGTCGCCAGTCCAGAGAATTAATTCTTGGATGGCGGGAGTCGGATACGTTTTGACCCACAATTGTTAAGTTCCTGTTGATATACTAGGTTTTTAACAACTGTAAGAATACCTCGGTCGTTGCACAAAACGCGACCGAGAATGTGTGCAAAAATCGAGGTTGTGCAACAAAAGAGGTTGAATCAATTCAACCAATCACGCGATTCGTTCTGCCACTTTCTCATTTCGTATTTCTTTTACGTAACCACCATAATCCTCCCACCGAGGGTTACATAACTTTTCACAAATTTTTACGGGGGTCGCTAGTATGTGAACAAGGATTCTGTACAATGAACGAGGTACTACTGTAATTTAAATTATTAACTGCTGTTGTTACATATTTATGGTGAAATTGAATAACATTAATGCAGAACTGTAATTAAATTGAGAGAATTTAAGAATGTTGTTACACAACCTTCGAGTTGTTAAAATTGTAGATAGAAATTAATTTTTGATGGTAAACTTTTATAAAATACAATTTATTGTTAAGCGGTGTTGGCTGAAGCATCCAATGTAATGTTGTAACGAATGTTTTATGTAAAACTTGAGATACCGTTGATTTTAAATTATTATTGATTATTCATTTGTTTTTGTTACACCTTATACGCATTTACTGTCCGGTATTAATTAATTTTTCATTTCGTTATTCACATATATTACATTTATATACTGCCCTAATTTGATGAAGTAAAAATGTAATCGATATTTGTTCGCTTTACAATCTGCGAGGTACCGGGTATAATAACATCCAATGGATGTTATACCTATAATAATTACCTATAATCTACGAGTGTTAAACAGGCATCCGATGAATATGAAACAACGTTTGCACACCAGTACCTCGCGGAATATAAAGCAAGTAACATTGATTGTATTTTTCCTTTAATAATAAATTGTATTTTATAAAACTGTACGTGTTTAATTTTATTTCTTGCTATCGATGTGGAGATCTTTTATTTTGCATAAACGTCTGCAGCCTATTTGTTGAGAAGAACGAATTTTATACGATGTCTTGTCCAATACCACTTATTTCTTGTATGTGCTTGTTCTTTATTTATTCTTGTTTTTTATTTTTCACATTTTGTTCATGACATTTGACTCGTTACAACTTGTATTAAATTTCCAATATTGTGTTACGTAATAAATAATAATTTCAAGGCCTCCGTCCTTCAGTATTAGCTACGAGAGTAAATTAATAAGAAAATTGTAATCTCCACCGGGTTGGTAGTACTTCATTAGTAAACTGTGCATCTGCATGCATTTTAATCAGTTTTAATCAATGAAACTAATATAATAAATAATAGTATAAAAAGAAAATAATAAAAGAGAATTTCCTTTATTAAAACCAATGCACTCTACGCGCAGAATAGAAAGATAATTTAAAGCATTCCTATCAAAAGCTAGAGCAACGAAACCCACAATAATTAAAACATACAATAATTTATAATTTGTATAATGTATACGCGATAGCAGCATGATAAAAAGTGATTATTGTCTTTCTTGTTTCTCTAAAACTTACACGATGTATCAGCTCGTTGAAGTTTTAAATGTGCAAGATATAGTTACTGTCTGCCCTCATTAGGTGCCGTCCGCCATTAAGGGAACCGCCTACTTCATTCAAAACAAAACTTACGGGGAAGTGTAACTTATTAATGGACTGATCGTACTTTAATCGCAGACGACTAAGTTACTCGACTTTATCATACACTGGTATTATTATTCAGTAAATAAGGTACGAGAAACATGCAGAAAATTAGTTCTATTAACAATTAATGGGTGCCCCAAATTAACGCAAAAAGTAATTTTAATGGAGAACATAGGGTTTTAATTAAAAATTGGAGTTTTTTATTGAAATGCGGCCGAATTTCGTTGATACAGCGCTCAATTTCCACCTTCGGAGCATGGGTGGTCGTGAGCTTAAACTTAAAAAATCCTAAAAAGAAAAAAAGTACAACGGCGTTAAATCGCATGATCTGGGCGGCCAATTCTGAGCACCAAAACGGGAAATTACGCGACGAGGAAATGACTCATGCAGTAATTGAATTGTTTCTCTGGCTGTATGGCGTGTGTCACCGTTTCATTGAAACCACATGTCGTTCACATCCATATTTTGCAATTTAGGCACCAAAAACTGGATTTTCATGTCGCGATAGCGAGCACCAGTAACTGTTATTGCCTGATGAGCCGCATTTTCGAAGAAGAATGGTTCCGTGACGCCTCTAGCCTAAAATCCGCACCAAACAGTAACACGTTGTGGATGCATTTGTGTCTCAACAATCACTCGTTTATTTTCTCAACCCCAAATGCGACAATTTTGACGATTAACGGAGTCACAAAGACGAAAATGAGCCTCATTATTTTTAAAGTATTGTTCAACAATGAAAACGCGTCGTTCTTTCGTCTAGCCCTCAATTTTTAATAACCCTGAACTGCCAGCTGTTGCGTTGTCTTTTTTTTCTCCGTTGGCAACGCTTTCAAATCTTAAAATTGAAATTTTGCGTTAACTTTGGGAAACCCTTCATTACCGTGGCACCATCGAAATCGCAAATGCGCACATGCGTATTGATGTTCCTTTGTTTACCGGTAAGCCACAGATGCCAGTTTGATACAGTCAGACCGTGTTTACGGATAATTGTACGTGCTTAGAATGTTCTAGGAAATTGAGCAACCCTCCGGCTGTGAGATGCAGTCTGTTATCCGTTTCATAAATGCCAAAGATATGAAATCGACAGGCATTCATCCTGAATTTTCTGAAGCATACGAAGAATGTATCATGCGTGATTCGAGTTATCCTGAATGTTGGATCCGGAACATTAACTTGCTACTACTGCAGCTGTTCGTACATCACCCTTTCGTAACGCGAAGTCGATTACCTTGTTACGAAACTCATAGCCTAGCCTAAACAGATTCTTTCGAGCTAGGACCCTGGGAAGTGGTTTACGGCTTTCCTGCAGTTGGCAAGCACGTGCGTCCTCAGTGTCCCTAGCTTTTCAGAAGTAAAAGGGTAAAAACGTAGAGCACCAGGTCACCAGCAACACCTGGTCGTGTTCGTCCACGAGCCACCCCAACGGTCCTTTCCGCTGCCGAAAGTTCGTCGTTGTCTAGTCATCTTGGACCGTCCGTAACGCCACTTCTTCTACCCCCCATAAACTTTGTGATAGGCAATGAACACATCACCAAAAAGGACTCTGCAGATGGAGAATTACGAGTCTTCTCTCTTCGACAAAATCTGCCTATCAGCGCGACACCGAGTACGAGCATGTAGATTCCAATAGCAACTGTTTATTTCAAACTTATTAATTACTAGAGTGTGGACTTAATGCAAAATAAAAATGATCTTCGTTAATACTGTTGTTTATCGTCCACGGTAGATTTGTGAGATCTTTTGGACTTTGTAGATGTGTCAGCTCTACCTCTTATACTCGCCACCAGAGGGACAAATGGACGACTTTCCTGTTCGTTCAACTAGCACATGACGTTTGTTCATTCTTGCAACGATTTCATTTCCCTTTCAAACTGGAAATAATTTAAGTCTTAGTACTCGAATAGCGATTCCAAGGTATCACTGAAAATTGTTTTACTATTGTGGCGGCGTTCTGTCTCCTACACTCGACAATAGAGGGATAATTGGGCGACTTTCGCGTTAGTACCTGATCCGCGTCCGATCCATATACAAGATGTCCCAGGGTTTAAGGATCAAACATCGTCAGTATATTCTATGGCACTAAATAATAAATCAACGTTGTGTAAATATAGGTGACACAGAGCTTAATGCAAAATTTATAACAAAATCACGGAATTCAAGTAATATAGGAATAGTTTTCTTGGCCACCAAAATCGCCCGACCTTACGTCACTCGACTTTTATCTTTGTGGAACTTTCAAAGATAAAGTGTACCAAACACGAATAAATTTACTTAATGAATTAACCCCTTGCCTTACGATGTATTTCACAGTTGCAGTGATTAGAATTTCTTTGTAGTTCAAAATTTGCGAAATGAAAAAGAAAATTTATAATTGCCGTATGTCTATATGTTCTCCAATAGATGTACGTTAACAACAACCAAATAGCAAGTCTCGTTTTTTAAGTTAAAATTGCTTAGAGTATATAGAGTTAATTAGACAAACAGTGATACCTGTGAATTCCGTAGCTAAGCGTAATCGAATTTATGACCTGAGAGATTTTTCAAAATCTCGCGGAATTTGGGTGTTGAGTGCTTATGCAAGTTTCCTACAACTTATTCCTACAACATTCTTAGACATTGAAATGCATCCATGTGTAGATCACCTAGTTGTCTGCAGTTTCGTTCATCTCCTCCACCATATATGCAGTCCGCTATACTCAACTATGCACATAAGGTTAATTCTGCAGGTGAAAGTAACGATGCACCGAAATACCTCTCCAAGAATTTCACCACATAATACTGATCGTACAGACAATTATTTTAACAACAAGCAGTTCACCAACAGGATTTCATCGACACCAAGTTTCGTCGACAGTATTTACTCAGCCGACGATCATTTCATCGACAATGCTTCCGTCGGCAATGCCACTATGCGCGTCACATCGTCGACTACGAGTATTGCAATGAGTATACTGTGGACCTTCATGTAAAATAAAAATTTTCCAAATCAATTTCAGGAAGCAGTAAGTATATAAATCTATTATTCTTCTTTTGATATTTTTAATAAGTCCATAGTGACATAAAAATATTCTTACGTTCTCTCTAATTCTTTCAAAATTTCGTATTCACTAATTCATATTTGTAATAAACGTATAAAATCCACAGTCTAATGATGAACAGTATTTTTTCTATTTTCATGCGAAAGTTAATTGAGAACACTACCGACGAAATGATTATCTGCGATCTAAACGTGTCGCTGAGTAAATACTGTGGATGAAAGCATTGTCAGTGAGATGATTGCCGGTGATCTCCGACAAGCGAAATTCGGTATCCATGGGGTGAAATGCTTGTTGATTAAATGACTGTCGATGAGATTAGAGTGATCAGATGATTCGATAATTGTCTATAATTGTCTAGCTATCGTGAAGGGATATGAGCTGCGATCAAAAGTTACATTGTCATTTTCAAGATATTTATGGGCATGCTTGGCCTTAAGAATTATTGACGGACTTGAACGCGGTTGAAAGCTAAATATTCTGTTTCGAAATGGAACAATAACGATCGACCTGAGAATTGACATGCACTCTGCCTACGGGTCTAGCTACGAGTAGCCAGAATTACAAAAGAATCGGTAATGTAAAAATTGTTTTTAATTTTTGCCACTTTCTTCCCCAGGAGGGGTACGTCATTAAATATTAGCTAAACATTGCGGACGTGCCCCGGCCAGAGTATCAGCGCTATCGACATTGTTCGAACGGTAAAATCTTCCCTAAACCTTTCTCTTTAAACGTATTACGCAATATCGAGGCTAGCATTTCAGGGGAATGCAGGAAGGTCCCTTTTATCAACCCCATTTTCCCATATTCGCGACTTTCATCAGACCGAAAATTTCAAAGTCGTGCCACTGCCACAATTTGCTTCCAATGGACCCGGGAATTGAAATACATCCTTACTATGGGTCCAGTTACTTGTAGCCAGACATAGAAAAGAATCTGGGAAACTAAGTTTTTCGACCGATGGCTTATCCCCCTCAGAAAGTAGCACATTGGGGGTTGTCGGGTTTCACCGATCTGCACATTTTCCGTAATTTCAATCCGATCGACCTGAAAATTGCCATAAACCCTCACCGCGCGTCTAGAAACGCGTATGCAAAATTACAAAGCAATCGGAGACCTGAATTTTTTTCCCCAATTTTTCGCGATTTTCGATATGAGTCGTCCCTTCAGCGTTTGCCAATATTTGGCAATCTTTGAAGGCGTCCCCCGACCAAACTATTAGAGCTATCGAAA